>JAKTZT010000033.1:0-43390 GCA_030578955.1 Hemisphaericaspora insectamans | reverse complement strand
AGGAGTGTTTTTGAGAAAGGAGGACTTAACAAATTGAATGGTCGAGGTTATTTTCCGACTGGAGAAAAAATAATCCTATCACCGAAATCTACTGAAAAAAAAAATAAACTTAAGAAGAGTTATATAGTATGTACTCGGTTGGATTACCCTTCAATGTTCTTCCAAAAAAAAGGCAACAAGGCGTTTTAAAAGTGTGTATTATGTATAAACTTTTTTATATAGTGATTTATTTTAAATCCACCTCAGTGAAAAAAAAAGTATGTATTTTAAATCCACGTCAGTGAAAAAAAAAATGTAAGAAAATAATACAGAAACCCGTGATCTTAATGTTGGCTTATTCGGCATGAAAATCAGCGGATTAGAATTATTGCTATAGGAGCCCGAAAGCCCCTGCCAATTGGAGAAAGCTTTTCTGAAATGCAATAGAGGCTACTTTTAAAGAAGGTCTTAGAAGTGCAAAAAAAAAGAAATAGATAGACTCGGGATTGATCTCACTAAAGTAAGTACATCTGCGAGTAACTATTGGGCTGGAATACATAAAAATTTCAACTTGAAAGTACCGCTGTTGGCAACCTTGTCGTTGTTTGAACACGCTGTTTACTAGTCAGTTGCCTGGTGATCACCGTCGAATGATTTTATTTTCATCAAATCCTTTAACCTCTACTTTGGGATAATTTGAAGATATCACACCAATGTCCACTGAATGCCCTTGCTCAATTAAAAATTTCAAGTACTAGAGTACCGGTAATAGCAAAACCTGTTTGTCAGCTCCAGTATTCTCTTGGCTGCAAAAAAAAAAGAACTCCACTGCGCTGGTAATTTTTCCTGCATATTAGCATTTCAAAATGACAAAAAAGTATCGCGATGAGATTTCCGGTGAGCAACTATATTCAGTTACGAAAAATGTCAGCAACTACCAAGAGAATAAAATTGGTCAAAATGGTCAAAATCTGTACTCATTCTGGATCTTTTCACGCCGATGAATCACTTGCTGTTTACTTGTTAAAGTTATTGCCAAGGTTTCGACTGGCCGAATTAGTACGCTCCAGAAACCCAGCTGACTGGGAAGCCAGTGATATTGTTGTTGATGTTAGTGGCAAATATGATGGTGTCAAGTATTTTGATCACCATCAACGTGAATTCAATGTGACTTTCAATGGAAATTATAAAACAAAATTATCATCTGCGGGATTGGTATACAAGCACTTTGGTAGAGAAATTATTACAGAAGTTTTAAAACTTAACAATGAGAGTGATGTTGAATTCTTGTATGACAAGATATATAAGGAATTCATCGAATCGCTTGATGCTAATGACAATGGTGTTAACAACTATCCTAAAGAGGTTACTCCTAAATTTTCGGACAAAAACATTACATTACCCTCCATGGTCTCACGCTTGAATCCCGCATGGAATGAAAGCTGTACTGATGCTGACTTTGATCGTCAATTCTTAAAGAGCTCCGAATTAATGGGATCTGTATTTATGTCAATATTAGAAGGATATGGTAAAAGTTGGTTACCAGCGAAATCTATTGTTCAAGAAGCATTTAACAAGCGTTTCGACGTTGATGAATCAGGTGAAATTTTGGCTTTGAGTCAATTCTGCCCTTGGAAGGAACACTTATATGCAATCGAGAAGGAAAACGATGCCGAAGGTGTCACCAAGTTTGTGTTGTTTAAGGATGCTACTGATAAATGGAGAGTTTCCACTGTTTCTATTACTTCTTCGTCGTTTGAGTTTAGATTGGGTCTTCCGGAAGAGTTACGAGGTTTAAGAGACGAAGAATTAAGCGAAAAGAGTGGTGTCGAGGGTTGCATTTTCATTCACGCTGCTGGTTTCATTGGTGGCGCAAATACTGAAAAAGCGGTCTTACAATTAGCCAGACTTGCGTTAGAAAAAAAATAAGATGAGCTTGCAATCGGTTGTAGTGCTGAAAAGTTTACGCTGATGTTGAGATGTTTTCCGTATTACTTCACTCAGTACTAGATAGATATTTCGTGATCCTAGAAGTTACATGACCATAGGTTTTAGAATGTACAGCTTCACGTTAAAGGCAATAAATGTTCATAGTCCTCAATCTTTTTTTTCCTTTCATTTTTTAAATTAACCCGGGTGCAGTCGGTTTACCATTTTCTTGCGGAATTCATTTTCCTCTTTTGAACTCCAAAGAAAAAAGAATATCCCGAAATTTTTCTCATTGGCCCATGTGCGAGTAGTCCATGAAGAGCCTTCTACATATTCAGAACTTGTTTAGGGAACTAAAACATTAAACTCGGGTAACAATCCAGAGTTTTTAGGAGCGAGATCTGCTGGAAAATTTTTACGTTGGAGTTCACCATATCACCTTAAAAGAGGTTAAGCTGGATATTTTTTTCACTTATAGAGTCTTACTTTGAGAAAGGGTGTATCGCTCTAGCAATTATCTTTCAAGAGCTAAGGAGTTCAAGAAGAAAACCAGCGGTTGGCAACAGCTAGCCAAGACATTTTTGCATATGCAAAACCGCTTGGCATATAGTCACTTTTATTTCAGTAGAGCACCACATAGCCCATTATCTACCTCTCAACCTAACTTGGAAACATCTGCTGAGGCTATTCTGTATATGGATCCATCTTGCACTTTGCGCTAATCGTCACTGCATCCTTATATAATTATATCCGATCGTGGTGCAGCAAAAGCGGAATAATCTTTCCGAATCTAGAAACATTTGCGCTTTTCCTAAGCGCACATGTCTATTATGCTTAGTCAAAAAATAAAAATTGCGTCTTTCATCATAAAATTTTCAATGACTTTATATTTAATTAACTATTAAATATATTCTAATTTATAATCTCTTGTTTGGGAAACGCTTCGTGTCTACAGGGCTGATATCATATGTTTTGACCGGATCTTTATCTGTATAGAAATATGACAAGGACAAGTATACTTGAGATTGATTTCCAAAGGAGGGTAAGTTTAGAGGTACGACACTTATCTGTCGCGAAGCCAATTCCCACCCAAAATTCAGATGAACAAGCTTCAGAAGTAATTAGCTCTGAATCCAATAGGATATTGAATGATATTACTTTCGATCTTGAATGTGGCAAACTTATGGCAATCATGGGGGGATCAGGAAGTGGGAAAACAACGTTGTTGAACACATTGTCACAGCGAATAAATATCAATAACAAGAGACTACTATTTTCTGGATCTGTGAAGTTCATTAGTGGGGATAATAAGTGTGTTTCTCATTCTTATATGTTACAAACAGATAATTTCTTGCCAGGAATGACCGTTTTAGAAACCTTACAAAGTCAAGCTGATTTGCGCTTACCTGCATCTGTGACTCAAAATGAAAAGAAAGATTTAATTGAATATATATTGGATGTATTAGAATTATCCGATGTTAAAAATAGTATTATTTCGTCATTTTCAAGTCAAACTACCAGTCTCTCAGGTGGTGAACAACGGAGAGTTTCACTAGCGATTCAGCTATTATCAAAACCCGCAATTTTATTCTTGGATGAACCAACAACTGGATTAGATACCTCCAGTGCTTTGAAATTAGTTGGATTGCTTCACAAATTAAGTACAAATTATGGCATCACTATCATATTATCCATTCACCAACCAAGACCGGAAATATGTGAATTATTTGACAACATATGCTTATTAACAAGAGGGGGTAGGTTGATCTATTATGGAAATTTACTCCATGCCCAAACTTATTTTAACAATCTCGACTTTATACGATCAGAAGACTCGTTTGCTATCAGTGCCAAGAAGACAATCATAGATTATATTATGGATCTATCAGTCAAAGATACAACATCGAAAGAATCAGAGATGTTTACAATTTTAAGAATAAACAAACTTGTGCACGCTTGGAAAACCACCACTTTAGCCTGTTCACTTGATATCTTTAATCCAGAAGATACATCATCATTTCACCAAAATCTAAAATTATTTGCGCGAAATCGTAGCCATCATATCACATTTTGGAAAGAAATCAAAATCCTAACCAAGCGATCCTTTTTACTTTCCTACCGTGATTATCAAAGTCTCTTGGTTCTAAATATTGGTGCAATTATTGTCTCCGTAACTGCTGGGTGGATGTTTTTTAGACCAAATCATGATCTTGCGGGAATAAGATCATTAACATCAACGTTGTACGTCACCTTGGAAATGGTTGGATTTTGTCCCATGTATTTTGAAGTTGAAAGATTACATAATATTGATGGTAAGGTGTTCTATTCAGAGTATCAAGAAAAATGGGTCTCAATTCCTGGGTTTATACTATCGAGAAGATTAGGAAAGTTTTTCTTGGAGGATTTACCCATAGCTATCATATTTAGTGTTGTGACATTCTACATGTGGGGTTTAGATCGATTTGGAATATATTTCATGATTGTCTTAATTGTTGAATTATGTTGTATGGGATCATCCATGCTTTGTTTCTCCCTCGCTCCAGACTTTGCAATTAGTTCATTGGTGATTAATATATTCTATCAATTGCAAAACAGTGCTTGTGGTTATTTCGTTAATGCTGCGACCATGCCTGTATATGTTCGATGGACCAAATATATTGCTTATTTCTGGTATGGGTTTGGTGCTTTGACTGCAAATCAATTTACCAATTGGAAAGGCGATTGTCCATTCGATTCTGAAGATGTTAGATGTCAGGAATATACTGGGGAATATCAATTGGCAGTTTTGGGATTCCCAGTTGGATGGATTGGTGAACCTATAGGCATATTGCTTGGTTGGATGATAGGGTTTTACACCATGTCTGGATTGGCATTTTATTTCAGGTCGCATGATGTTGGGATGGCAAAGACAAAGAAAAATAAGATTGGTGGAGAGAAAGATGAACATGAGCACGGACATGAGCACAAGAAACGAATGCTTGAAGAAAATACTACTTCAAAAGAAATAGAAAAACCACAAACTGTGCTGGAATTTGGAATCAGTATCCACAATATCAACCTTCTGGTGAAACAAAGATCTTTATCATTATTTCGGAAACTGACATTCACCAAAACTCTTTTGAATGGAATAAACGCCACATTTGACGCTAGTAAAGTCAATGTCATAATGGGACCTTCAGGGAGTGGCAAAACTACCTTGCTCAACTACTTATCTAATCGACTTTCAAAACCAGCAAGCTTCATATCTGCGGGGCAAATTTTTATCAATAATGATCAACTAATAACCAGAGAGCAATTGGACAAACTTTCGGCATATGTTACCCAAACGGACAATTCCTTAATTGAAAACCTTACTGTGCGTGAAACATTATATTATCAAGCAAGATTAAGATTGCCGGTTAAGGAACATTCCGATATCCCAAGAATAATTAATCAATTGATTAGGAAAACAGGATTGGTTGATTGTGCAGAAACATTAATTGGGTCAGATTATTTAAAAGGTATCAGCGGTGGTGAAAAACGTAGAGTATCCATTGCAATTCAACTCTTATCCCGACCCAAAATATTATTCTTGGATGAACCCACTTCCGGGTTGGATTCAAGTACAGCTGAAACTATTTTGAGTTTATTGGAGACTTTGGCAAAGGAGAACGAGACTACTGTTATTTTAACAATTCATCAACCCAGTGAAATAATGTTCCATAAATTTGGTTCACTATTATTGTTGAGCCGTGGTGGTAAGGTTGTTTATAATGGTTCCTCCACGGGGATTGTTAAATATTTAGGTAGCTTGGGATATTCCTGTCCCAAGAATGTCAATATAGCTGACTATATATTGGATTTGATTTCCACGGGTGACAATGAAACCAGTGGTGAAGCCCAAACTCGTATTGATAGCTTAGCAAATAATTGGGTCCATCAAAATGAAAGAAATCGGTACCAAGACGATGAACTTGGATCTGAGTATTACACAAGAAAAGTTATTGATATTAATTCATATTATCATAAACGGTTACCGTTTTTCGTTACATTCCCTACTATTGTTAAAAGGCAAATTCTTACTTCATATCGTGCTAAAGATGTTGTCATTAGCCGAGCAGGGCAAACAATCTTTTTAACAATTATCCACACATTATTTTTTACTCCCTTGAGAAACACTCAAGCTGGTATAAGTAATAGACTTGGTTTAATTCAAGAGGTACTTAATTTATATTTTGCAGGTTTAGTGAATAATATCAGTTTGTATCCATTTGAAAGGAATTTGTTCTATCAAGAATATAAGGATGGAATATATGGAGTTTTTGAATTTGCTGGTTCATATTTTTTAAATGAATTACCAACTGAAATCATTCCTAGTTTTTTCTTTGCTGCTTTGCTTGTATTTGTATGTGGATTACCTAGAACTCCACAAATGTTTTTTGCGATGTTTTCAACTGCCGTGGTTTCTTTAAATTGTGGTGAATCTTTGGGAATTTTGGTGAGTAGTATTTTCAATCACATGGGGGTTGTAACTAATGTATTGGCTACATTTGTCATGTTTGCTATCTTTATGGGTGGTACCATGTCGTTACACATGCCAGTGCTCTTTAGAGCTATGAACTATATAAATCCTATGAAGTATGCAGTTGCAATTTGTGCAAACTTGGGATTCGAGAATCAAATCTTTGAATGTAGTCAAGGGCTAGAAGAATGTGTTTTCCAAACCGGACAAGATGTCTTGGAATATTATAGCTTGCTGGCTAGTATTTATGTTATGGTTGGTGGATTGGTTGCATGTTTGATTTTTTATCGTTTGATCGCTGTGGGATCTATCTATGTGAGAGTAAAATGGCTCAATTGAACGACTATTTTTTTTATATAATAGTAACTGTAATTATTTATTAGAAGTTTATAGCATCACTAATTAATACAATTCTTTGAGACATGACCATCTGAATTACGATTGGCTATGCAATCAAGGGCCAACTTAGCACTAGGTTGGAAGTTTTGGTAACGATCTAAAAATCAAGCAACAGGAGTTTACGTTTAATTATGTATATGACCAAAATGGGATGTATATAAACTATTATCAAATCATATTTAATTAATGATAATATCATCAGAAACGAACAAAGTTCTAGATCATAAGTGGGTTTGGTGACAGCCGCATGTTAAGTATTAAACGTGAGCTGCGAAAAAAAAAAATTCTATTGTTTTAAGTTTTGTGTTCTGTTTTTTTTTGCAACAATACAAAAAAATAAACTAAAGTTACAAAAAATGAAAATTGGCGCGTAATTCTGAAATACACACACCACACACCTCTTTAAGTTAATTAATTAGACTTTTTCTCTCATTCGCAACAAAGTTAAGTTTTGTTGCTAAGCAATAACTGATATGTTGACTCTCGGTATTTTATATGAACAAACCATACTGCAAGAAAATAGCACCAAGAATTGAAAAGAGAAATAAATATTTGAAATCGATTCTGGGTATTCAGTCTTTGAGTTAAAATAATGGGCATATGGTTGTTGAATAACCTGGAAAATAAACTACAATAAATCAAGTGATGACGCGTACATAGCAGGAATGAATTTGATTATGGATGAACTATGAAATGAAATTTTTCATTTTTTTTTTGAACAAATCAAAACAAACAGAGGAAAAAAAATATAAACTGCCACATTTTTTAACACATTTTTTTCTATTCAACCTAAAAACTATACTTTTGTTGAAAGTAGTAGCGTAGCTATTGTACAAAATAAAGAACTTTTGTCTATAATAACTATGTTATTATGCACGCGTTTATTCAGTTGTAGAGTTATATTTACCAAATAATAAATTGTGTGTGTGTCTTTTAAGTTTTTGTTATTTTTCAGATCCATACCCGCACACCCACATATCCACCTTGCCCCCCCCCCCCTTAGGAGGAAAAAAAAGCTTAATTCTGCTATTGCTCCTTATCTTCTTTTTTATTTTTCAGATTTCCAATTCATAAATAACTTTTTTTTTTAATTTTCCTTTTTCTTTTCTTCTTTCTTTTTAAAATCACAACAAGTCATTTGCCCCTTATGTATTGTTATACTATCAAGTGGTATGTATAATTAATTGATCAATCAATCAAACTAATATATTAAGGCAAATTAATGTGCATCCATGTGGTCTGTGCCTTTTTTATACTCCTCTAGCATCGTTGCAAAGGGGGAGAAAAAAAATAACACACATTTCCCCCTCCTTTTGATCTAGCAAAAGATTTAACCCCCCTTTATTGATTAGTACGCATGATTGCAAGAATTACATAAAATTGACTACTAACAAATTTTTTACTTATCTTTAGGCCATCGGTTGATGGAAGCATCAAATCTATCCAAATTACAGGCAATTTTGATAATTGGTCTAGATCAATTCCTGCTAAAACTGAGTTCCATAATGGTTATTCACAAGAAATAAAGGTTGACCATAAACAAGATATCGTATTCAAATTCATTATTAACGATAACGATTGGATTACAAATGATCAGTTCAAAATTACAACTGATGAAAGTGGTATCCCAAATAACATCATTGAAGCTGATGAATTAATCGACGAAGCACAATCTGTATCCTCAACAGAAGAAGAGGGGGGGAAGGAATCTACTGCTGAAGGAAAAGAACCAGAATTGATCCAAGAAAAAAAAAATTCTGAACCTATTAATATAAATGAATCTGATGCTGCAAAAGAGCTTCAATATGGCCAAGATTCAGCTGCTCAAATTGAACAAGAAGTCACTCCCGTGCTTAAAATGGAGCAACCAGAAGAGGTTCCAGCTGTTGAAGATGAAACATTTGATGATGCCGGAGAAGAAAAGGAAGCCGAAGTTACTAAAGAGGTTCCAATTGATATCTACTCTCCAAGTTTAGAAGAAGCGGCTCAAGTGGAATCAATCAAATCTCCGAAATCTTTTACTACGGAAGAAAATGTTATCTCTGACATTGAAGATAAAATAACTCCAATCGGTAGTTCAACTACTCCCATTATTCCACCTCGGTTATCTCAAGTGTTGACTTCGTCGTCTTCTTTTGCTGCTGTGTCCTTGCCCCCTTCATCTTCAGAACACGATTACGAGAATATTGCAGCTGTGGATGAAAATGAAACCGATGAAGAAGTTGAAGAAGACGAGGAAGAAGAAGAACAAGACGATGTGGAACCTGAGTCAACCGTCCCAACAACAAAATCTTCCATTGATAAAAACAACGATGAATTTACTTTATCCTCTCGTACCCCCGCCACGACCAATACTCGCTCAGTTTCTTCTGCTCAAGAAGCTAAGCCATCTTTAACTTCTAAGGGTTCTGAAGCTACTCTCCAAAACAACACTGATGCTATTGATCTTAAGATTCCTGGCGGATATCCTGGTTCTCCAGAAGCTGGTTCAATTACTTCTGCAAATCCAGCAAGCCCAGACAAAGGTAGTAAGAGAGGTAGTCTTATTTCCAGATTTAAGAGTTTATTCAGATGACTATTTGGCTGGACTGCTCACTTGAATACGCGTTTTGGTAAATATCTTTCCCTTGGTTAAGCTTTTTTTATCTAAATTGTTTCTGCATCCACACATGATAAAGAAAATACGAAAGTGGTCAGATTTGCCATTAGCCTTGATGTTTAAGCAGTCGAAGCAACCCCCTTCAATGCTCCTGAATTTTATTTCATTTTTCACTGTTGGTAATTTTGCTGCACCGGTGTTAATTTCTTCTAAGTTGAGTTTTAGATTGATTTTGTCTTATTTTCCATCATTTTTTTTTACTATCATTAATTTTTAGTTTGTAGGTTTCTCTAGTTAGTAGTTTAATAATTTAATATGGTGTTGTATCCATTATTCGTTATGAATATATACCTTTATATACTATGATATTCGCCTTTCCATTGCAACAACTATATATTAGCCCATTATGTCTTAATTCTTCTTCTTTTTCTTTTTATTCTTCTTTTTTGATGCGATTCCACCTTCCTTAACAGCAGCAACGGGGCTGTTTTCCTTCTCTCCCTTTTCTTGTTCCAGTGAAACGGCTTCCGGTATAGGAGTTCCCTCGCCTTCAATAGCTTCATACTTCACATTGGTCATCAAACTACTTAATCCCAACACATGTGAATTATTAGCATCATGGATTCCTCTAGGACCAACAAAGTTTAATATTTTCGATAATTCTTTGATCTTATATGTAGAATATTTGATACATTTTCCAGTATGTGGTTCAAAGAGTTTAAAACTAACTGAATGACTTGCCTTTTTAGTTGGTTTTTTTATACTATTGGAAGTTTTGGATGGTTTTTTGGCAATGTTGGAGTATGTTATTGACAACGTTGTTGTTGTAGGATATGTAGCCAATAGGTCAGATGACAACTGTATGAATGAATCGATATTTGAGATCTTAGGCATTATATCTTTATATGTTGTCTATTGGATAAGTTTGAACAGACTTAGAGTAAATGTCGATTAAAATTTTGGTAGAGTGAAAAAAATAGAACGAAGAATTTTACATTCTTAAAACTTATTTACACTTTAATAAACTGTAAAAAACAATTCTGCTCATTTACTATCTATACTTCATAGTAGTACCCTTTTCTCTTCTAGCTTGTAACTTCTGTTGACGTTTAGAAGTACCACCAGTACCATGTTGTTGTGGTTGTTGCTCTCCTCCTGGCGCACTCTTTCCCTTTTGTAAAAATGGTGTAACAATTCCATATAATTTATACAATGCAAATCCAGGGATAACCAAGTATAACCACCAGATCTTATTAGTTCCAATTACAAACATTAAGATATCAAACCCCCAAGTTAAATAAACGATATCGAAGAAATATTCATACAACCCACCAGATCTATGAATATCATCCCCTGATCTGATTAATTTAGAACCTTCAAAAGTTGGTCTTCCTGATTTTTCCAAACTATATTCAATTATAAAACTGGGTATTGATAATATCAACCATGGCATATAAGATACTGGACGCTTGAATACAAAAATTGCTAATATCGAGATAGCATTGATGATTACTGTGATTAAGTGAAGTTGATTTAATGTCTTTGAATTGGCTGCTGCTAATTTTTTGGAACTTCCGGAAGCCATTGTATGTTCTTACTTTGCAGTATGACCGATGGGTGAAATTGAGATTCTTTTTTTTTTGTCATAAAAAAGCTCAATTCAACAAAAATAGATGCAATTGGTAGTGCGATTATAAGTGGAAGGAATGGTTATCACTCACTTAATTGGTGTGTAAAATATCCTTAGATCCTGAATAGCCCCTTTTCAGTTGTGTTGGTTTCAAATAACTATTTATGGAAGTTGTGATTCATGACTGGTCCAGCGAATTGGTAGCTGTCGACTTCAAAGCACTTGTCAGCACCCCTTGTTCCTGTAGGACATCTTATTGAAGTAATTATTTTTTTCTCACTTACAACATGTATTTACTATCTCAACTACATATTAAAGTGTTACCCGGTTAAGCTCTAAAGGATTATGTTACGCTCTAAAATCTGATCTCCGTCGAATCTTGAACTACAAAATAAAGAGTTGCTAAATCATAAGCATTTTTTGCTTCTCTTAAGTAGTTAAATGAATTCGAATAATCAAACGTACTACAGTGGAATAAAAGTCAATAAATATTTCCATCAACACAATTGGAACTATTAATTTGTATTTTAAACTTTTATAAAAGTTTGTAATTAAAACCAATTAAATGAGCTATAAAAAAAGAGGTTCAAGCCCCATAACTTATTTCTTTTTGGTTTGCTCCTTTGGTAATTGGATCTTACTAATATATTTCCCAATAACGACTTGTTTCAATTGGTCATATTTTTGCAAATATGCTGGGAATCTCGTAGTTAACAATTCTTTGGTTTTACCGTCAAATTGATCAATTACGGCCTTGGTGTATTGATTAGCATCGTACCTAAACTTATTGAAAGCCAAAACTACTGCAAACACGACAAGTCTAAGTAAAACAAACACAATATCCCATTTGATCAATAAATTGTAGAAAACAGTTGGAATCAATTGGAATGCAGAAAGCAATAATAGCATGATTTCAGCATTTGCAGCTGCAATTAAAGCTGGTTGATTATAATTTTGAGTAAATCTATTGATAATCGAATTGAGCCTTTGCTGGGCAACAAGACTTGTTGGCAAGACGATTGGTAATAAATGGTTTTGGAAATAATTCAAAATATGGAAAACAGCAAAAATAACAAAGGAATAAAGACTTCCTCCAATTATACCCAATTTAAAACTAGTGATATAAAACGAAACAGCTAAAATCAAATATTGAACGTTTTCGTCACGTAATAATCTTGCAGAAATAATTACCGATTTCCTGAAATACAATTGTTTGATAACAATTATATAAGTGATTATAATCGATGATAAGCTGAAACGATAGTAAGATAATGCCATGGAAGGATTCCAAAATCCAGTAATTGTACTTAAAGCGAAAAATAACACGGCAAAGACATGACCCAAGAACCAGTAGAATTGTTGAGTCTTGGCTAATATGATCAATTGTTGTACTGGGGGTGGTTGTCTAAGGGATGAACCTGAAGCGTTGGTTCCGGAAGAAGGCGTGTTAGTTGAAGACATTCTTTGGGTGGCAAACTCTGACTGAAAGTTTAGAGAACAAATAAAGAAAAAAGTATTAAATAATTTTCTTTAAAAAATCTAATGAACAGGATAGCGTTGTGGTTGGTGTTGCTGAATCCAAAATAAAATTGTCAAGGAGACCACAATTTTTAAAATGTGTATGTCAAAAAAAAAAAAGATCAAAGAATCTTTTGTTTTTTGCCTTCTTAAAAGCAATGGTCGTGTGAATTGACCAACACAATCAGAAAAAGTTGCAAAATAGGAATTGGGAAATAGATGATGAATTACAAGGTACATTTCAAATTTACATGGAATGAATACATATATTATAAATTAAACACTAAATAAAGCAATTGACAACAATATACTAATATATAAAAACTAACGAAAATTAAAAAAAAAATTAAATAATTAAATAAATTGATTAAAATTACTCTATTAGGATTTCATCGCTGTCGTCAAACACATGCAAGAATATTAAAGAAGATAAGGGTTTCATTCAAGAAGTTCTTGACTCAAGAAACTAAACTTCATCACTGACAGTTGGAACACCAGCAGGGGCTACAGCAGTGTCACCAGAATGTCTTGGTGTAGAATCAAGTTCTTTGGATGGTACATCGACATCTCTTGCACGGAAACGACCAAGGTTGCTGAAGAATGCTTCATCAACATTTATAATTGCAATCCAGGTTAAAATACTGGGAATAATACCAAAGTTGATCAAGTCTAATATACCATAGAATACAGCTTCGGAATCTGGTTGAATTACATTACCACCTTCAGACAAAGCCCATGCAAGTGGATACAATAACCAAATAAGCATCTCAAAAAGAACGAGTCCATTACCAAGAAAGGATCTATTTGGCGCAGCATAAGCGTATCCAAGATCAACACCAACCAAATACATATCAAATAATAAAGCAAAAACACCAAAAGTATAATAACCCCATTTATAGGATGAGTCAATCAAAGCACCAATCAACAAACCCAACACAAAAACTTCGATACCCAAGAACTTGGTAAACAATCCCAGGAAAACTGAAATAAATCTTGAGATTAAGTCACTGTCGTTGTCAGTGGCGGTCAATTGAGTATGGGTAGTAACTTCAAAACTGGCTAAAACTAATGGCCAAGCCAAGAACCAAGCAATAAATTTGGAGTAAAAGATTTGCCTAACACCATCTCCAGCATGATGGAATTCAACAGGAACACCAGTATTACCTAAATTGGAGGCATAAGTGAAATAAGCATAAGTCATAACAGCATTTGTAAATAAAGGAATTGCCAACAATGACTTCTTGAGACCACTCTTTCTTACACTAGTTAAAGAATAAGTGAAACCATGAACAAGCAAAAGAAGACCATAAACACAGAATGCAGCCCATAACCAACTACTACCATGATCCGTAAGATGGATATTAACACCAGCTGGAGGTGGATTAACTTTCACAGCAGTATTACGCTTAACAACTTCGTCAATGTACATGTGTGTAATTATTTAAATGAAAATATTAAAGCTCGAAATTAATTGTTGCAAAAAGATATCTATCCTGAGAAAATTAATGAATTAAAAAAAGAAGAAATTCTAAACAGAAGCAGAAATTTGGTGTCAATTGGAAATAGGGGTAAGTTTCAAGAGTATTTATATTACTCAGGAATCCACGGTAGAAGAGCAATAGCTCTCAAAACAAAACAAGGGATATGTAAGGGAGGTGGTGTTACATTACTCAGAGATTATTAAGGCTATTTTTTTAGCAACCATTATATTTTTTTTGGCTGTCACAACTGATCATGCATATTTTTTGGTTCCCGCAGCATCCTTTTGTTTGGTTTGGTTTTCTTGGCATTGTATTCTTTTACTCGTGCTTGAGGTACAGCCGTTCCTTCCATCAGATACCCCTCTTACGACACCAAAATAATACAAACAAGGATTAAAATTCCTAAACGCTAGAAACGTTCTAGTCGTCAGTCTTTCTGTTTTTATTCTCATAGATTCTAGTAGTTTATGTTCAATTGGTGTATGTGTCAACTACAAGTCGATAGATAAAAGTCTAGAAAACTAGACAATTCTTTTGTATGGATAATGACTTTACTGTTGGCAATATCTTAGGAAAATAATATTCTGGATGATTCTAGTCTATTACAAGATTGACTAAATCATGAATGTCGGTTATAGCGGAAGCAAAAAAATAAAAAAAAAATGATTTCCCAAAATGTAAAACACACGCTTTTCCCAACAAGTTGCTCAATCACCCTCTAAAAAAAAAATGGAAACTTTCTCTAGTTCTACAATGAGGTTACGTGCAAGTCTCGGTCCTCGTCTTTAATGAATTGAATTTGCTATATTGTGTCATAAAAATGTATACATGTCAGTATTCTAAGAATATAAAATTGGAATCTATCGGATACCATTGGCTAAAGCATCCCAACAAAAGCATCAAGTGGGGTAGGATGCTTTTCATTTTTTAATCAATCCGGTAACCAACTGGTAACATATAGATCTAACTATTACACTATTGCAAAGTTTTTTCATAAAAAATAAAAAACACATCCCCTAAAATAATGTTGAAAAGCAACGTGTAAGTAGTAAACATGTGAAAGATGTTCAACCGATGGCAACGGGCTGTCCTTGCTTCAATTGATTAATTACAGAATCATCAATCTTCCCACTAGCTCTGCAGATTGAACATACTAATCTCTTTGAGAAATGGTATGGAAGCACAGGAATGAAAAATAAGGTAACACAATTAATGGTACGAACAGGATAAGCAGAATGGTTATGGCAATTGCTACAATAACAAGCTACATGTCCAATGTCGTCAATTGGTTTGTTGAACTCTTTGACTTTTGGTTTTTTTCATTGGTTAGTATGTGTGTTAAAAAAATCACATTAGAGAGGGAATGCTTGGTTTCGGAATTAAACGGGCCCATGACTCAAAGTAGTGACAAAATATTTCATAATAACCATCTTCGACAACCAGAGGGAATATAACGAAATAACCAACGAACTCTCTCTTTTGATATTGTAGGCATCCCATGTTCATGTATGGTTTAGTTTACTTTTGTATCACGCCATAATCAGCATTGGACAAGAAGGACTTCAAACTCTCGCACTCTATCAAACAAAGGTTATACTTACATCCAATAAGAAAGAAGCAGAAGTCCATGTTTCAAAAGTGTTAGTTAACAATTTAGAAAGTAAAAAGAACAAGTGACTTTATCCATTCTTTCTTAAACCTAAAATCGCAACTTTTGTAAATTAACGAAAAAAAAACACGATCCTCAAAGGTTCCTGCACAAAGGGTCAACCATGAAAGATGTTTTCTTTTTTCTATGAAGTCTAAAAATCAAAACAAATAATACTTGGGTACATAATCAGCTACTATAAAGCATTGTTCCCTAAAACATGAGTCAACGAATAACAGAAAATGACAGCCATTCTCGCCATGTGAATCATCTTCACCTGTTCTCCACTTCGAATGAAAGTCAGTTGGCGAATATTCTATCACGTTCGAATAAATTGAGTAGCAAGTTCAATTCATCGTCACAAGAATACAATCGAATGACACCAACCGACGAGGAATACAGACATAAACGATATTCTCCAGTGGAGGACATTGGCCATGAAAGGAAGCGAAGACAGTTTGGTGGTCATACAGATAAGCTTGACGAAGAGCTCGAAGAACTCAGTAAAGAGGATGCATCGATGGATTTCTCTCGGTACAAATCCTCCAATGTAATAGGAATAAATCAACCGAAGACAGGATCATATAAATCTGTTCCGTTCCACAATCCCAGGAACAACCGTAGGTATACTAATGATCGCTCATCGGATGATGAGTATATTGAACAAATGGTGGAACAAATAGTACCGTTAAAGAGTGATGACAATCGAAGACAGTCATATCTAAACCGGGGGAAACGATTTCTGTCAATTGGGAATGGTTTTATGGGTGAACCCCATAAAGAAGTTGATGTAAAGGATTATTATAAGTTGTTGGATCAATCTGCCTCTGGTCCTGATAAATTGAGGCAATTGTTGATATGGTGTATGAAGAAACAAATGGAGGAAGATGAGGAACAATTTCAAAATCAGCTGACAGAGATTTCATCTGAACAGAGAACTGTGTTTAGTATTTCCAAGGTCATTAAAGAACAAATCATCAAAGATTTGCGAGAAAATCAAGTCTCTATAAATTGGCATGATCGTTTGGATAAGAAACTAACGTCAAAGGTGCTATTACCCAATCCTATTAATACTTCAACACTTATGGATATTGAAACTTATTCGAAGCAATTGGAACAAGTCCGACGGGAGAAATTGAAATGGCAACGCTCGCATGGAGGGGAATTAATCGCAGCAAAAGAATTCCATATTAAACCAAATGAGATTGATCAAAAGAAATTGACTAATTATATACAGAATACTCCCAATAGAGCTGGTATAGTAGATAATTCAATCATAAACAATTTAACTAAATGCTATGACAGTACTAAGAAAGAAACAGGGAACTTCGAACGTTCACTTGATAAAGTGACAGCTACTATTTATACTATTGAAAGCGCTATTTGCTTAATTAACAAGATCAAGGACACTAAAATCAAACACGATATGGAAAAATGTCTACAGAGTTATTTAAATAAAGCAAATGTTGAAAATTATAAGAAATTGGAACAACAAAGGGGCCCCAGTGGCTGGCCATATCCAGCTGAACCGATTAATGATAAAGATTTGTTGGTTGCGCTTTGTCGGGTTGAAATGATGGCTGCCGAAGAATAATTATGAGTTGAGCTCAATCTTGCTACTTTCGTTGAACTTGATGGGAAAGTTCATTGACATTCGAGGTTAAGATTTGAAAAACTGTTCACTGAAACTGGCAAACCCAAGAGAAAAAAATCATTTTTGTGGTGTTTTTCTTGAGAATAATAGATTAACGGTTGTATGGCTTGTATTTATTCCTACGTATTGTTACGTACTCCTATGTCTAAGTGACATTTGCAATCCAATATCAATGATCCTAAACAGATACATTTCTTATATATCTATACAGACTTCAGTGATCCAGTGTGTGAAACAAAAGTATATAAACACTAATCAAACATATGAATAAACCCATAGATCGACATTATTGAGAGACTTGAGTGACATTACAAGCCCAACCCGTTTTATCATTAAAATAAGCGCCATTCCATTAAAATGTTGATATCAAAAGCGACACTTACTTCTTCTTTGCAAATAAGGGTTCACCGATATTCTTCCCTCTCAACTTCACGCCTAAGGCTCTCTCCATCTTAGCTAAAAGCTGTTGATTTGGAACGGCTCTACCAGCTTCGTAATCATTGATAACATTTGGCTTTTCATTACACTTTGTTGCTAAATCTTTTTGAGTCATTTTCTTTTCTTGTCTAGCTTGTTGAATAGCTTTACCGACACTGACGTCAACCTTCTTCACTGCAACAACATCGTCGGTAGCATCCAACTTGGTTAATCTTTGACCTTCTGGGTTAGATTTGGTGTTCGCAGTACCATACTTCTTTTCAGTACCGACAACTGTACCAGCTCTTCTAGCTGCGTTTAATTGAGCTTGAGTTTTGGCAACGTTTTCTCTTGGACCACCGCCGCCAACTCTAGCTTTTTGACCAATAATAGTAACTGAATCCCAATCAGACATGTTTTATAAATGATAAACCTAAGGGAAGAAATGAGAAAAAGAAGTTAATTTTGAAGATTAGTCACAGTTTTCTTCGATTTCTTTTTTTTTTCTTTTAATTAATTAATCCTTTTTCTTTTTCATTTATTTTGTTAAGTTTTGCACGACCTCTTGCTTTTTTTTGCCAGCGGAATCTTCTGGAAAGTGCTGATGTTGCTACCAGCTGTGTAAAGCCGGCCCAGATCCTTGAACTTAGGAAGATTACATTGTATGTAGTAGTGTTATCAAATTCCTTATTTGCAAAAGGATTAGATTGTTGAAGAACTATCCATGGCACCTTTCGCAAGGGTTTGGCGGAAATAAATCTAGCTAATTACAAAACTGGAATTATCCCCGGGCAATGAAAAAAAAGCTGCTTCCTGCTCTATTTTAAGGTTTGCTCTCAAAAGTTGTCCAAAGTTTTCTTTTTGTTTCTTTTCATTCTCTGTATTAAATATGACTACAATCGACGTTAGATCCCGTTCTAAGTCCATCAAAGGACTTTCATCGAATGAATTGACTCCCGATGACTTGGTCTCGGATCTTGTTCTTGAAATCTGTAATGATAACAATATTTCTCAAAATAGACTTAGATTGACCATGCTTGACAAGGAAACAGGAAAACAAAAACCACTTGATGTCAATAAAACTTTCAAGGATAATGGGGTTTCCGAAAATTCAAAGTACATTGAACTTTTTGCCAAAGATTTAGGTCCTCAAATCTCTTGGAGAACTGTTTTCATCGTTGAATACTTTGGTCCGTTCATTTTCCATCCGTTATTGTATTTCTTTACTTCATTTTATGGAGTAAAATCAGTTGAACATACTCAAACTCAAAAATTGGCCTTTACTATGGTTCTTTTACATTTCTTGAAACGTGAATATGAGACTGTGAATGTTCACAAATTCTCCAATGCGACAATGCCAGTTTTCAACGTCTTCAAGAATTCCAGTCACTATTGGATCTTGTCAGGTTTTAACCTTGCTTATTTTATTTATGGTCCAAGTGAAAGATCTGGAATCTTCAAATATATTTTCCATGTTAATGATTTGCCTTCTTGGATGAACTATTCTCTCTTTGGATTGTGGGTATATGCTGAATTTTCGAATTTCATCACCCATAAGATATTAGCAAACTTAAGAGACGAAGATACTAAGAAGTATGTGATTCCTTTCGGTTATGGTTTCAACTTGGTTGCTTGTCCAAATTACTTTTTTGAATCTTTGGCTTGGTTGGCGTATTCTTTATTGGTTGGAAATTGGTCTGCTTGGCTCTTCTTGGCTGTTAGTGCTGGACAAATGTGGTTATGGGCTGTTAAGAAAAACAAGAGATACTTGAAAACTTTTGGCGACGACTACAAGAAATTGAAAAGAAAGATCTTTGTTCCATTTGTTATTTGATCATATACTTCTATGGACCTCAAATTATTATTTCTATTGTTTATTTTTATCAAACTTACTTTGTTTCGGTGTCTCTTTCGTTGAACTTAATTGA
Organism: Hemisphaericaspora insectamans; assembly: GCA_030578955.1. NCBI lineage: Eukaryota > Fungi > Ascomycota > Pichiomycetes > Serinales > Debaryomycetaceae > Hemisphaericaspora > Hemisphaericaspora insectamans. The sequence continues at coordinate 23,707 of JAKTZT010000033.1, read as the reverse complement.
AACACTGTTGACACAATGTCTTACATCTGTAGGAGTTTTGTAACCTTCTCCTCTAAAGATGTGTCCTAGATGACCATCACAATTAGAGCATCTCATTTCTTCACGTAATCTTCCCAAGGAATCATCACGATAAGTTTTAATCGCTCCAGGAAGAGCTTCATAAAATGCAGGCCATCCACAATGGGCGTCAAATTTGGTCAGAGATTTGTATAAAGGTTGTTGACAACCAGCACATTCGTAAATACCTGTTTCTGATGCTGGAGTATTGTTATATTCCCCTGTATGTGGGATTTCGGTACCTCTTTGCCTTAAAACACGAAATTGTTCAGGACTTAAGATTGCTTTCCACTCTTCCTCAGTTTTGGTCATGATTGTTCTAGATATATTTTTTGTTGGCCCGTATGAATACGTAAGAAAGCTTTTGGAAGTATAATTGAAAATTCTCAGGAAGCTCATAAGCTGTGTTATAAGCACTTTGTTCTCAATAGACCTCTTTATAGTTTTCCATTAAATTTCATCGAACCGATTTTTTTCTTTTCACACAATTCAAGATAATCGCTCTTTCCTGATTAGGAAGTCAAATCCGAAAATATGTCCCGCCAATTTGATCCAAGAACTCAAAGTGTGGCTCAATGGATAAAAGAGTTGAATCACGAATTATAGACCTATGGGTGCTGTTTATAATATATTGCATGCTTTTACTTTCCTTGAACAAGCCACTAAGAAGAATTTTATTTGCAAATCGACCGATTTCTCAGCGTCATCGCAAAGCTCTTAAAACGACCACCAGAGCCAAGAGAGACAGTCCATCCAATAACAGACAGACAACTCCAAACCCTTCTCTTGAACCGTCCAATCAAATGACTGGGGGGTTTTCTATATAGTTTTATATTTTATAGTTTGCCCGTAATGGATATCTGATCCTTCATGCTAATGTTAAATATTAAAATATTTTCCAATTGACATCCAATTTGGCAATTTAAAAATTCTATGCTCTTTTACCTATTGGAATACTAATACACAAAGAGAAAACTGAGAACATGCTAATTCTGATCGCAGGAACAGGTGCATAAAATGCATTAACGTAATATGTAGCTGTAGCTACCTTTTTGTTCTCTGGACTTATCCTTTGTGTTAACCTGTAAATCCCATTCAATTTCAACATCAATATCTCTTGGATTGATCTTGTTTGGAATACCAGAAATTCTTCCCTTAATTAAATCCCCCTTGACTAAATCTAAAACTTGATCCATGTAGAAAATTGTTTGTTTCCAATGAGTGTATTGATGCATAGGACCAGTTTGCAAAGTAACTTTTTCATCACCTGGGAAAACAGCATCCCAATAAACGACATAAGCATGGCATAAGTCAGAATCGATAGCTTCAATTTCGAAAGAACGGTTGAATGCTAATTCTTCTTTGCTTACAGTATTTATGTCAAATTCAAAGAATTTATCTGAGGTGGTTACCAATGCTCGGTTCTCTACTGTATCGACTAAAGGTTCGGACATTGCAGTTTTGATGAATGGACTATAATCAAATCCGTAAACATCTTCCCAATAATAAATCTTCTCGTCTTTATATTGACCATCTTCAATACCAGCAATGTACATATTACACTTATCTGGGAAGATCATCCCTCCTTCAACAAGGTATTTATCTCTAGCTAACAACACCGTATCCAACATTGATTCATATAATAAGAAATATCCCATCCATTCAGAAATGATGATATCAACTTTGTCAACTGGCAACTTAATATCTTCTAATTTACCTTGTAATAAAGTGATTTTATCGGAAAATCCATTGAGAGATACGATTTCTTTAGCCTTTTCGATAATTGAGGACATATCGACCGAGTAAACATGTTTGGCACCAGCCTTGGCAGCAAACATTGAAAGAATACCAGTACCACATCCAACATCTAAAACAATCTTATCTTTAAAAAGATGCTTATTTCTATACATGGCATTACGATAACTCAAGGTACGTGATGTATCTTTTAACATTTCTTCATGGATACCATAATGATCATACGAGGAAAAGTAGTGTTGATCGTGCGAAGTTAATTTGGACTTGTCAGTGGCTGACTGTGACATTGTAGTTTGCTGTTGGTAATAATTAGAAAAAGAATGGGATTGCATTGGGGGTCCACAGGAATTTTTTCAAAAGATGTTTGCGCGATGAGGGAATGCTCGAAAAAATTGATTTAAGATTTCTATTTTTTTCCAACCGAAAATGCACCCACCAAACACAAAAATATTAACACTGGATCTTTTTGTCAGGACTCAATAAAAATGGACGAGTCCGGAGTCGAACCGGAGACCTTTCGCATGCTAAGCGAACGCGCTACCAACTACGCCACACGCCCCTTTTTCAATTTGGAAATTTCCGAAGAATAGGAAGTCAAATTATTTTACATCACGTGATCCGGCAAATTATCGAATTTTTTGTTTGTATTTTTTTTTTTTTCGATACATTCTGTTTATTACTTTTCTAATACATGCTAACATACAGAAATACAAAAAACAGCTATATAGTAGAGGAAAATTGTAAAAACCTCAATAAAGAATGGTAGGGCTTGAGCTAATGTTTGGCTAGAATGTAGGTAGTGAGGTGTATATGAATAAAAGATAATATAATACTTAGAGGAGTATTGGCTTTTAGAGAGTAGATACAAAAGGCTATTTCTGGTGCCTACTCCTTTGTTTTAAAGCGGTTTTTTTGTTTCATATTTTTTTTGAAAACTTTTTGTAGAAATGCTCACAAGCTTCCATCCAAACCAAGTTTTTTTTTCAAATACCATCATGTAAGGTAATACAGCTTAGTCTCTTTATTAGTTGATTACAATATATTAGTACGGAATTTCAGCTAATATTTATAGTAGATCGGGACTAAGATAAAAGCGGGGAAGCACTTCACAAGTGAAGTCCATATTCCTCACAAATCTGTATATTTAGTTCAAATACATGCTAACATATTGAAATAAGTAAATAGCTATGTATTAGAGGAAAATGGAAAAAAACCTCATCAAAGCATAGTAAACCCAACGGTTAAATTAATCTGAATCCTGTATGTAGATCAGTTATTTTAGAAAATGATACCCATTGTAAGTTTATAAAAAATCAATTTAACTAGAAACATAGATGGCTTTCCATAACTTATTCCAGAAGCCCCTATGTTAGCAATGTATTAGATTAGAAGTTAATAAACAGATTGTATAAAAAAAAAAAGATTCATTTCTGTAATGCTGATGACTGCAAATGCCCGATTACTAATGCTGTATGGCAGGATTGTCAGCCAACACACCTACGAAGACGCTTAAAGAACTTTGATTGTAATGCTAACTATTTCCCACCTAGATGCTGCTGATCAATCGACACCTAACATTAGTCGATAAGTTTAATTACTTTCGACGACATCAGGGCAGCCTTCGTTTATCAGGAGATGGGTATCGTACAGTTCCTTACACATTTAATGTTCTTTGAAGAGGTTTTTACATTTTTCCTCTAATATATAGCTGTGTTTTTGTATTTCTGTATATTAGCATATATTAGAAATTAATAAACAGAAGTTATCCGAAATATACGGGAAATTTTGTTTATGCTCAGAATTACATGTGGAAAATTTGAGCCAGAACGGAAGATTATTGGTTTCTTCGAATTGTAATTATCTTTAATATGCAAGAAAATCGTGTCTCTCACTTGAAGCACTCAACCAGGAACAGTCCCTTTGATTGGCTTACACTATTAGTTGTTCTCACTCTAATTCATGAATAAACTACATGATTTTGGAGAGCGAAAGCAGGAACCGAGCGATTACCAAACGGCACCTGCTAATAGACATATCCTAGTCTCTACCTTTCAATTAAATAACTTCTCATAAAATAAAACAAGGTAGAACTTCTCAGGGCAAACTAAAGTATGAAAACCTATCAAATAAAAGATGTTTGAGAACCGGACTATATCAACCAAAGAAGGACTTTTTTTGCAACCAAAACAATCCTTGCTACACCATTTTGTAACTGAGTTTCTACTGTTTATAATATTTACAATTCCATAAACATACATTGAGGATAAAAAAGTATACTCTAGGTATTCGAAGAAGTGAAATGGAGAGTGAAAATTGGGATTATTACTTTACTTTGTTTCATCTAGCATAAGGGAACCTTGTTCATCACCAATATTTCCCCTTTGTTGAATGAAATGTTTGACACCAACTTCCCCCAATCTTTGCATCATTTCAACAGCTTCAAAAACTTCAACATGAGTATATTTGAACTTTCTGGCAGGGATCCTATCTTGAAACAATTTATCCAATTCAGCAAAAGTTCTACCTTTGGTTTCAGGCAATTCAAACCAAACCCATACACAAGATAAAACGGTGATACTAGCCCAAAGAAATCCAGTCTTTGCTTTCCAATTCCATTCAGTAGGGTTTAACATATATGGAGTTATTATACCAACAACGATACCTGCAAGGTTGTATAAGTTTCTAGCTAGCATTACCGTTCTTGCTCTCAATCTCGCTGATGGCATTTCAGAAACAATACAGTAACATAATGGACCAATAGTTAAATCGTAAACAAATGTATACACCAAAATCATACTTCCAACGCCCCAGCTGGCTTTCTTGGAAGTTGCAACTCCTAAACCTCCGACAAGCAACAATAGAACAGACATGCAACACAATCCTCCAAAATAAATTTTAAATCTTCCTATTTTTCTGGCTAAGAACCAAGAGCCAAGAGTTCCAATAATACCTAAACAATATTGAATAATGGAGAAGTTGAAAGCCATGGAGGTAGGCAAACCAGCTTGGGTGTAGAAGTAGGTGGAGTATCCCATCAAACTAGACCCAGTAATACTTTGAACCAACCAAGTAAATGAAGCAATTCTTGTTCTTCGAGCATTAACACCAGTGAAACAATCTTTAATACTAACCCCTGAATTAAGAGCATCTTCTTCTTTAACAGTCATTTGAATCTTGGTTAACATGTGTTCAGCCAATACACGTTTCTTTGGTAAATGTTCATTTTCGGACAATAATCTGCAAAGAGAATGTTTGGCTTCCTGGAATCTCCCTTTCTTGACCAAGAACCACGGTGATTCAGGTGCTAAGTAAACACCAATAGCTAAAGGAATTGGCCAAATCCACTGAACTGCAAATGCTATACGGTAGGAATGTTCTCCCTCCATGGTAGAAATGGCCTTGATAACACCGGATGAAATTAATTGACCAAGAACCCAACAAACATTCACATATGTAGTTAGATAAACTCTAAGGGGTGTAGGGGCGACTTCAGAAGCATAAGTAACAGTAATGGTTTGATAGGAACCCCAGTTGATACCCAACAAGATGTATGCTAACAACAAGACTTCACGATTAGGAGCAAAGAATTGAACAAAAATTAAACCAACTGAAGACACTAAGGCAGGTAACAAAGTTTTTCGATAACCAACCATATCAGTGAAAATACCAGCAAGAAAAAGACCAAATAATTGACCTACCAGATATCCCATTGACAAGCCAGTTTGCCATCTAGCTGGAATTTGATATTGCTGAATATCAGGATACCAGTCACCAAATTTTTTAGCAAATCCAGGGTAAGCAAAAAAACTGGCTAGCAAATTTGTGTCATAGCCTTCCATAATCAAAGCAGTTGAAAGAACCACAGACCACATAACAGCTTTTGGAAATGTCGTGATGCAGTCTGTAAGCGACATCAGCTTTTCTTTTTGATCATTGGCTTTAGCCTCATTGGAAATATCTAAGAATTTGGCAACATAATCTTGAACATCATCAGAAGTGGTAGTAACTACTTCAGTGATGTTTTTGTGCTTTTTGTCAATACTAGATGATGACATTGATTGTAAAATGATGAATGTATTTCAAATTCAAGGGAGGACGCAGCAGAAACAAACTGACAAAACTCAGAAAATTAGACACCTTTTTATATTAAAGAGTTTTGTTTCGTATTATATGAAGCCAAGGATGCTTTCTCATTCGTTCGATAAACAGAGTGGAATTCGTCTTGGGGGATTAGAAGTGATTAAAATTTCCTGGGGAAATTGGCGGCCAAGTGTTAAAATGCAAAGTTCAATTTGACACATTTACGCGCCCTATTTTTAGGTTTACAATAAAATAATTGAAAAAAGAAACGACGAAGAGAATATTTTTCACACATCGCCCTTTCTGGGAAAATTGACCAAGGATCTGAAGATACGATACATAAAATAGCATGGGCACAGCATTTCAATCTTCACTCGTTAAACCCTTTGGTATTTTATCTACTGTTTAGAATAGCCACTATTTGAAAGCAAAGAAAGAACTGTCATATTCGCGAGCAGTTTAGTCAACATTTTTGTAAGGTTAAAGTTTGGAAAATTTCTCGCAATTATGAAGCATGATCCCCAAACTTAACTCATCTTCTATCCAGCAAGAGGCTTCTCTGATTGTAGAGAGCAAAAGAATCACACTCAGCCATCCAGTGTCAGGAATATTTTAACCAAATTTTTTGAAAGAATTCAGATTTGATTCTGGAACATCGAAGCAATTGTTACTCGCCCCTGGGGTTGCATGCGTGGTTTGAAGAACCTCTCCAAATACCCCAATCTTCCCCACCTCCATGGATTATCTCAATATTTCTCGCTTGATAGCTAACATTAATTGATTAAGGTTGCAGCACCACAGCTAAAATCCAAACCGGAAGTAGTACACAAATAAACTGTCGCGTTAGGATAAAATTCCTTTTACGACTAACATGGAAATATATTAGCCAAGCCATCCTGTCTAATTGCAGAAATGACACGTCTCCGATGTTGCTTTTTATTTAAGTGAACTTGAGAGATACTCAGTTTTTCAATGGAAAAAATCGCATATTTATTCACTTTTAACTTGGCAACGGAACAACTCGCAAAAAATATTTTTAGCTTTGCACCCAAAAACTACAGAAGAAATTGCGAGCAAAGAAGCGAGAATTCACCAATCAAAAGATAATTCACTTTTGCTTTGGTCATTGAAATAACGGCAACTGACTAACAATACAAATATTTTCAAAGTATAATTCTTCGGGTAAGCCCTTCATGTGAAGTGCAAAGCAAATTGCTGATAGATTGGTGAAATTTTAGTAGAAATGGATCCCTGAAGTCTTTTTAAAATAGTTCTCATTTTTGAACACTTTTCTAAAACAGTTTTAAATTATGTATTATCATGACTACTACATACCCCTGGTGGAAAGATGCAACTATCTATCAAATATGGCCAGCTTCGTTCAAAGACTCCAATGGAGATGGAGTTGGTGACATCCCTGGAATCATATCCACATTGGATTACCCTAAAGAATTCGGTGTCTATATTATTTGGTTAATTTCAATGTACATGAGCCCATTTGATGATTGTGGCTATGATATTTCTGATTATAATCAATCCATCCTAAATTTGGCACTTTGTAGGATATGCAAGATTTAATTGATGGTTATCACCGAAGAGATATAAAGATTATTTGTGATTTAGTTATCAATCATACCCCATCTGAGCATGTGTGGTTTAAGTAATCGAGGTCCTCTAAGACTAATCCAAAGAGAGATCAGTATATCTGGAAACCTGCAAAATATGACGCCAATGGGAATAGAGGACCTCCAAACAATTGGATGTCGTACTTTTCTGGTTCCGCTTGGAATTTTGATGAATTAACTGGTGAATATTATTTGACTCTTTTTGCTAGTGCTCAACCTGATTTAAACTGGGAAAACGAGGAAGTTAGAAATACTATTAATGTAACTGCTTTGAAAATCTGGTTTGATCGTGGTGTAGACGGATTTAGAATTGATACGCAGGTATGTATTCAAAAGATTCGGATGCTCCGATTGTGTTTCCAGATCAAGAATATGAACCAAGTGGATTATACGCTAACAACGGACCAAGAATACGAATTCACAAAGAGATGCTTAACAAGATCACTTCAAAGTATGATGTCATGACAGTTGGTCAGGTTGGTTATTGTAGTAGAGAACAAGCATTGAACTATGTCAGTGCTTCTGAAAAAATAATGAATATGTTATTCTTATTTAATCTTGTTGAACTGGGTGCTAGTAGTGGCGATAGATTTAGGTACAAGGGTTGGACTTTAGAAGATCTCAAAAACGCTCTAAGTTCAGTGCAAGTTCTTTGAAGGCACGGACGGTTGGTCAACGGTGTTCATTGAAAATCACGATTAAGCAAGATCAGTTTCGAGATTTGGCCATGTTAAATATTTCCCGAAAAAGGTGCTAAGTTGCTCTCAATGTTACAAGCCTCCTTAACCGGTACGCTTTCATTTATCAAGGACAAGAAATTGGTATGACGAATTTACCAAGAGCTTCGTCAATTCAAGATGATAAGGATATCATCATTATCAACTATTACAATGCTTTCAAGAAGAAATATGGAGGGGATCCAGATTTCAAGGAAAAGGAGAGCAAACTAATTGATCTCATCAATCTCCTCTCCAGAGATCATGCCAGATCTCCAGTTCAGTGGGATGATTCAGACTTTGGTGGGTTCTCCACTGTTGAACTTTGGACTAGAGTTAATGACAACTACAAACAGATCTACGTTAAATCACAACTCCAAGATTATATGTCTGTTTTGAACTTCTGGAAGAATTCATTGAAGGTGAGAAAACAGATCTATTGATACATGGATATTTCAAAAGTTTAGATTACGAAAATACTTTTACTTATTTGAAGGAATCAACTGAGAGTGAATCTCCGAACGCATATATTGTGCTTAATTTCTCTACTGAAAATGTTCAGTTTAAAAAATCGATGGTGAATTTAAGTTGATACACTCTAACGTCCCAACAGATGAAATACTTCCCCATGTTTAACTCCTTACGAGGGCCGTGTATATATAGTAGATCAAATTTAATAAACTTTATATAGAGGAATACAAGAAGGATGTTGAAAGAATAGTTGAAAAAGTCTTATCAGTTTACTTTCTTATATCCTCTCTAACTGAAGAATGACTACCACAAAGTAAACAATGGGGAAAAATTAATCCCCGAATGTTACGCTTAAGAATACCGTGGAAGATTACCTGACATATCACGCTTCTGCAAAAAAGATCACGTTTTTGTGTTTCACGAAAAGAGCCACATTGAATATTTGAACATTCATGTATCGCTTCGGTAGTGAAGAACCGAAACAAAAAAAAAGCTGTATGAAATCGTGTAGCTGAAAAAAGTCTGGTCAATGGATCTGGTGCAGTGAAGGGCAATGACACAGCTTACAAGTAAGATACAACAAAAAGCAAAAAAAAAAGAAGAAGAGGGAGGGTAGCGATTATTCCCAACAAGTTTTTAAATGATATAATAAAAAATATTGATGTTGTGGAGCGTGTATATTAGTTATTCTGTTAAGTGGAATGTGTTTATTTAAAGCACTTTTTGCTGTTCTTATGAATATTTTTTTTCCTGCAAGGGCTGCCCCCACTATTTAATTACTTGAAATGAATCTTCCACAATAGTTAAACTCAGAATCTTAGCCAAAGGCTTATTCACAATGCAAGCAGAAGACAACGATTCAAACCAAGGGGAAAGAAAAACATTAAAGCAACAGTTGTTAGAAAATAAAGGTATGTCTTCCACAAGTTTCTGTATGTTCAAGTTTGAACATTGAACATTATGAACTAACACTTCTTCCAGTAAGAAAATTTAAAGAATATCAAGCGAGACTAGAGTCACAAAACTCCTCATATATATTAGATGAGGATTCTGCACAATTCTATGAGGAATTGAAACAAAAGGAACTTGCAAAGGAGAGTGCTATCAAACAAGAAGACGCGATTGAAATGAGGAGATTCAAACAGTTGCAAGATGCCAAAAAGATTAGAAATAAGTCAACTGTTACGAAAGTATCTTCTATTAAGAAACCACAACCGAGCAAGACACCGAAGATTATGTCTAAAGTAGCCCCCAATGATGATGAAACTATAGCTTTGACAGTTAGCACTGATAATGATAAGGATAAAAGCTTTAAGGGAAACTCAATTTCCACAAAACAGAAAGGGCCAATTAGCAGCATAGTTGGAGACTATAGTTCAAGTGAAAACGAGGAAGAGTAGCAGCTACATTGAGGACCAAAAGCATAGCTACAGTATTGTAAATAATTAGCATCTGAGTGACAGTCGTGCACAAACTCAATAACGAAAATTTTTTTTGTTAGCCACAAGAAAACATTTGACATTGTTTAGTTTACTTGATATTCATCCACTGTACCAACAATTCCATCATGATTTTGAACTTAGTACAAAATGTTAGTCATTCTATATTTGGAAACAAACCCATAACGAGTTGCTTAATCCAGACAAGAAATAAAATGAAAACTCGCAGTGCTGTTGCAAATAGATTGATCAAGAGAGGTACTGGTTTAAAAAGAAAGCCAGCTGGTAGAAATCATGGAAATGGACGTTTCAGTGCTCCGCAATTAAGCCACTTAGATAAAAAAATCATGGTTACTGAAAGAGGGGATGCTTTAAAGAAAATGTTAAGATTCCTTTAAGGATATCATGTCGCCCCAAACTCACTCAAAGAGAAACGGGTTAAACTTGTCATCAAACATACGTCAATTAAGTAATTGAATATCTTGTAAATAGTTTAGAATATACGAATTAAATGAAGACAGTCTCTTTTCGAAATTTATTAGCATATAAAAATATCTATGTTCTTTTATAGTCGATCTCTATCCATTTTTCTTTCCCATGTGGTTTTTTAAATTCACTTGTTGGGAAGTAATGATAATCAGTTTTTAATGTGATAGCAACTGGAATATTATCGAAGGTAATTAAGCTCACCTTAACAAAAGTACGATCGGGAATGTCCTTCACCACCTTTACAAACGTGTCAAGGTCCTTAGTTTCTTGGTCATTGACATGTGTAATAAATGTAATAAGTGGAATACCATATTGATTAGCTGGACCGGCAGGTGATTTTTCAGTTACATAAACTTCGGAAGGTAATTCTTTCATCAATTGTCTCACAGAATAATGAGGAGTTTGAAGAAGCGCACCAGACCAGTAAACAACGTGAGCAGTAGCCAATGTCGTAGTATCAATTGTAGGAACTTTCAATGTCACTTCTTTCTTTTGCCTAACAATTCTAAATTCTAAACTCTCCTCTTCATACATGCAACTAAAGTCTCGCATGCTTTTGACTAATTTCCTGTTAACAGAGAGGACAATGTCACCAGTCTTTAAAGGATTGGGAGGGTGACCTGAACTAGGAGCAGCTACTCTATCAACAGCCAAAAATCTAATCTGATCATGAGATTCTTCTTCATATCTAGTAATCCATTCTTGGGAAACACCTCTAGCTCTGCCATTAAATACATTAATTGAAGCAAATTCAGCATCAAGAATTCTCAAGTTTTTGGGAATCTGATTTGCCTTCAATGATTCGATTACTTCTTTGACATCGGTGACATCCAAACCCATTCTATACATCACTTCATTATTTTCACCCAAATATGTTAACCAAAATGCACGAACAGTGCCATCGTAATCCGCCAATATACCGGCATCACACTCATGTGTAATCTTACTATCTAATAATATACATTCCAAATTGGTACCTCTGTAGCGCGGTGTTGGACAAGCTGTAACATTCAATGAAGAAACCGAACTGATCTTGACGTCTTCTGTAATTAACCTCAAATTGTAGTTATATCCAATGAAAAACGACTTGTCATTTCTTTGTAATGGCGTGATGCCAAATGTAGGAGTTCTAACATCTGCCAAGACCAACGATGGGTCATATTTGACAATTGCATAGTTGAGATGAGGATGCATAAACACTACTTGACCAACGACATCGATTGATTCTGCAAATATAACAGAAATATCACACATATCATGTGGAACATATCTCCTTGAAACTAACACGTACCCATTTTTGGCATCAATGATAACCCCATAGCATATTTCCTTCTTAAAGTTATGAGAATCGATCATGTGTGGAATAATGGTTCTAACTTGAACAAATGATCTTACCAATGGAGAGCATCCTTTTTTAGATTCATCACTGATTGGAATATCTATATACTTTGCATTTTGTGGTTTTGGTGGCGTTGCTTCTAGCGGGGTTTCTTGAAGTGTCGTGAAGTCCCATAAACCAGTTTCATCATTACGAACAGCCATCTTGAACGAAGTATCCCAATGTCTATCAATATAAATAGTTTGTACATATTCGGTATGCATATCCGACACATGACGATAAGTCACAGGAACTCTAGCATAGTCTGGAATAGTTTTCATAATCTCAACAAATTCATTCAAGTTTGCAACTGGCTTATCGTCAACCGTCTCTAATAACCAACCAGAAATATCTTGAGTGGAGAATTCAAAAGATCCAGAACCGTTGTTTACATAGACACCTTCAACTGGTAAACCATAACATCTTGCAATTTGATAAGAAAGGTTATTGAAACTAGCCCCAGCCACTTGAACAAATCTATCTGGTGTTATAGAGTGAAGATCGCCAACTTTAATTGTTTGCTTGATTTCTTGACCACCTCTTTGAACAACATATTCTAATTCCTTGCCAACATTTTCATCCAAGATTTCGTCAACTCTAATAAATGTAGATATATGTTCACCATTGATAGATATCAAGCAATCTCCCTCCTTGAGAAGTCCATGAGCTGGGCCCTTAGGTAATACTAATTCGGCAACAAGTAAACCAATCTTATTTGGGAATAATTCCCTTGCTTTAGATTCAGCCTCAGGAGTCAACCCTAACCTCACACATTCATTAAATGGTTTTAACTGCCATTCGACTTGAATGTCACCTCTTGTAATTGGTTTGCTTTCCTGGATACATCTTAAAGCTCTTAATGGTCTGTATACTGGCAAGAAGAAATCAGTTGAAGCTTCAGTTGAACCACCCGCTTGTAGCGCTACACACTTTCCATCCTCATTAACGACTGGGGAACCAGAGGAACCTCCAGTTGCAGAAGCCGCAGCTTGAATATATTCTGTATTGAAATCATTGTAAGTTAATGCCCCATATTCTGGTGCATTTCTATCTAATCTTGAAATGATCCCCGCTAAAATAGATAATTTTTCACCAGCATCGTTACCGACAACTCTAATTTCTGTCCCAACTTTCGCCAAGTCGGGTTCTAAATCAAGTTGATCGAGTTTCAAGTATTTCACTTCTTTTGGATCGAATTTCAAGAATCCAAAATCATGTATTGGATCTCTATAGATTGGCTTGACATCAACTGATTCATGATTATCAAAAACAACATACCCAGTGAACGGACCTGGACCAACGACATGTCTGTTGGTAAGAATCAATCCTCGTTCGAGATCCACCACGAACCCTGTTGCTTCACTCACAATAGCACTTTCAGTATCAAAATGTGCCACATGGGAGAAATGAACAGAAACCACAGATTTAACCACTTTGGTTATTGTTGCTTGCCAACTGGTGCTATTTGTTGCAGGAACGTCATATACGGTGTGTTCAAGATCAGAACCATCAGAGCTTTCATAATTTTTTTCTTCTTCTTCCTGATCTCTTAATACTCTTTTTCTAGCTTGGCCATTTAAAAGGGGACCTTCGGCTTCTCTTTTTAATGGATTCACTGATATCATACTCGCGTATACTAATATATATAAACAGCAGGAGAGATCTTTGTGATGACTTTAGACTCATGTGGAAAATCAGCAATTTTTTTTTCAGTTTGGTGATGAGGTAATTCGCACACGATTAATCTTGCGTTCCTGTTGCTGAGATACAAAATGAACATAAACAATTTCTATTACAAGAAGAATACTCTCTTTATAAATATTAGATACAGTTCCAGAATATCAAAATCCCATCTAGCTACCTATAGAGAAAACGAAAAATCTAAACTAGATTATAGAGTAATGTCATTTTGCTCCAAAGTTTCCTTGAATGAAGTTCTCTTTGGATTATGATTACTTCTTTAGCTTTCAGTGTTCATGTAATTTGCCTGACAATCCAACCAGAACAGCATCTAATGCGTTCTCCGTCCAGGCTTCGTAATATTCCTTTTGAGTATCCGATTCGAATAACATTTCCCCATTTACCATAGCCCCAAATTGTTGCAATAATACCCAACCTTCTCCAATTCTTGCCTTAGTTTCTGCCGCTTGATTAGCATCATCAATGCTTTCCCTAGTATACATATATTTCTTTTCTATATCAAGAACCCATTGCTCATCCTTAATCCACTCATTTACAGTATCGCACCAGAATTGCGCATGTTTTCTCATCAATCCGCCTTTTTGATATTGGAAAAGCAATTCCAAGAATTGACTCTTTGCCCCAACTTTTGAAGCTAAGAGTTTATTATTGATCCTGATGTATGATGCATGAATCATGGCGGTGGCGAGCCACCATTCCGACTTTTTGGCAAATTTGTGTTTATGAACAAGAAATGATTGAACCATTTTAGCACTGACGCTGGCTGGAATATGGAAATTATTACAGAAGGAGATAAATTCAGGAAGCAGTACCGTTTTTCTGTCATAAAAGTAAGATCGAGAGGGACTTTTTTGTTTATTTTTATCGGTCGATTTTGTTGGAGTACTTAAGACTTTCTTGGGATTGAAGGGAGACTCAATGTCGTTAAGTTGCTTTGCTCGTTTTGAATTTGGAGTTTCTTTAATACCTTCTTCATCTTGCAATTGTCTCATTCTTTTCAAAGGAGAGCCTGAAGCTGGCGTGTATTTTGTTGCAGTCGAAGATCTTGAAGGTGTAAGTGGTTCCTGGAAAGCAACTTTGGGTTTTCTGGGACTCGATCTCGGCGAAGGAGAGGCAGATGATATTTGATCAACAAGCTCTGAAAAATCAGCTATTAATTTGGAAGCCACCTTAGGTTGAAGAGGGATACGCAATATGTCTGGGTCAGGTAATTCGAACATCTCTTTGTATTTCTCTACTGCCAGATATGTACATAGATGATATCTGGCAATTTCTGCTCCTTTTGGAAGGACCCTAGTCTTGCGAGTACTGAGTTGATACAAGGAGTTGATATAGTCTAACAATTTTGTGGGAAATTCTCCTTGATAGGAAGGTAGTATATCTTTAAGGGATTGTTTTATTTGAACTGAAGCCATTTGTATTGATTAGTTGTATGTTGAGAATATAAACAGTAGATGTTATGAATTTTGATTATTTTTTAGAAATTTAAACTCACGTGCCTAAAATATGCGGGTAACACACATGTTATTTGGTTTTTTTTTCTAACCAACCAGAAAGAAAGAAAATTCCAATTAGCATTTTTTTGGAAGGGAGAAAAAAAGAAGACATAGAAGTGTTTCCACCACTCCAAATTGCCGTAAACACAATAAAATATATAGGAAAATGTTGTCTAGAGTGTCTATCAGAACATTGCCGGTCAGAGGGGTTCGTTGTTTTTCAAATGCAATTCTTTTGAAAGAAAAAAAGGATATTGTTGAAGCTGTTGATTATATTGGATACGAAATCATTTCTGGGGCTCCAAAAGCTTTAATAACTTCCAGAGTTGTTAGAATTTATCAAGAAGCTAAGCCAGCTACACAGTCAGGTGCTCATGGAACCAGAAACTGGAAATTAGATTGGGATGTTTTAGGTAAGGGAAATAGATGGGAGAATGATTTAATGGGATACCAAGGTACTGCTGATTATATGCAAGGTACTATAATGAAATTCGAAACTAAAGAAGCTGCTATTAAATTTGCTGAAAATCAAAGTTGGGATTATTACATTCAAGAACCAAAAAAGAGACATTTCAGAAAGAAGGATTATTCTGCTAACTTTTATCACTCTTCTGGACCATTAAAACATATCAGAACCAAGTAGATAAATTGTCTTTTTTCATTCTCAGAGTATTTTGTTGTTGATATATCCTTGCATGAAATCAATGATTAAGGTCCATGTATTTTAGTAACTACCATATTTATTTCATAATATTTTTCATGTTTCATTTTTTTTTCAAGTATTTTGCATTCTTATTGTTGAAATTTAAACCTATCAAAAATACGCTCCACTATTGTAGATGACTAAAGATAAATATCTAGCAGCTCGATATATATAGTACATCAAAGCCGAACATATTCCTACTGCTATTTTCGATCACAATGACACAATTAAAAAAAGCCCACTAAAATATACATTTTTTAATTCTTTGCATAACCATATCAAGTTGAGATATTGTGAATTTGTGATAGTAAAAAAGTAGATTTATGCAACGCGCGCAAGACTGTCAAAGAAACAAAGAAACCAAAAAAAAAAAAAAAAAATTCAAAACAAATTTCTTTTCTCCAAGGTCCATAAAAATTTTACCATTTTGAAATAAGTACCCATATAGACAACACGCTGATAGATACAAGAGATATACTTCCTCCCATTTCAAGGTGTAATCTCTTCATTTAGTTTACTTTTAAGTGTTTCTCTTAATTATTTAATAGCCAATAGATCTTTTTATATTTACAAAACGAAACAAAAATAAATCCAATTCTAACAAGTTATCTTAGCCATCCAACTTTGATATGTCATATAATAAAGGCTATTACCATCGAGGATATAGCGGAGGATATCGAGATAACAGATATAGATCCAATTACAGAAATGAAGAATCATATAAAAACCATCCAGGACGTGATGACTCTCGAGTTGGAGTAACTGTGCCATCACACAAAACTAGTTCCTATGGGGCCCATAACAATCGATATATTGCAGGTGCATCAACTTCCTCATACTCATCAGAAAGAAGTTCAAGAACACCTCGACACCAAATATCTTCTGACAGTTTGACTTCTTCAGGAGTGAATACTCCCTTATCTGGCACCGAGCAACTGAATTTGGGATCAACTAATATATCAACAGGAGAAAATCCGAAGGATGGAGAATTTAGCAAATTACTTTTACATATAGATCATACTAAAACCATACCATTTAATCGACCTGTAGATCCGAAAAAGAACTATAAGGTCATCTACGATCCAGAAATGGACAAGAACCTAACTAAAGACGAGAAGAAAGTGAAATCTAAAAAGATAAGATTCAATGGTGAGAGTATTGAATCTAAAGAATTGGTCGATCCAAGGCAATCTCATTTAACTCAATATTTTCAGAAACCGAATAGAAAATCAAAAAAATTTCCTTTTAAACAATTACCCCAACCCAAGTTTATATTTGATAACGATTCGTTAGGACCCGCACCGTTAACTCAATTAGTTGTATGGGATCTTCCGACTACTACAAGTGAATTATATCTATCAAATTATTTCAAAAGCTATGGAGATGCAATAGAAGAAATGAAGTTCTTTAGCGATCCGGATTATGGGGTTTCGTTAGGAATCGCTACGTTTAAATTCCAAGGGAATCCCGAAAAGGCAACCCGATTGGCAAAAAAATTCATTCAAACAGTCAAGACAGAAACACCCAAAGTAGATGGCGTACCTCTTAAAATTGCATTAAATGATCATGAGGGAGAACTTTTGAATAGAAAAGTAAAGACAGCTAAAAACAAATTACGAGCACAGAAGTTAAAGAGGGACGAAGAAGAAAAGAAAAGACAGAAGCAAGTACTTGAAGAACAGAAAAAGAAGGATGAATTGAAAAAGAAAGAGCTTGAAGAAAAGCAGGCAGAATTGGCTAAAGCCAAGGCCGCCATTAAAGACGAGCCACCAGCCAAGTATAGACCAAATTCCACCATTCTTTCGATCAGACATCAGAATAAGATAGTACATGGTGTGTTTATGCCCAAAGATTTGAATAAATATATCAAGGAACGTCCATATGTTTTCATCCAGGATAAATACGTACCTGCCAAGAAGATTTCATCTCATGATATCAAAAGAGTTCTTAACAAATACGACTGGACTAGAGTTTTATCTGACAAAACTGGGTTCTATATCGTTTTTAATTCTTTAAAAGAATGCGAGAGATGTTTTATGAACGAAGATGGAAGAAAATTTTTCGAATATAAATTATACATGGAATTGGCAATACCTGAAGGATATTCAAAAGATGAAAATGAAGATACAGAAGTGACAAATAAGAATGATATTATCGAAGAGGCTACCAATATGTTAATTAAAGAATTCCAATCCTTCTTGGCTAAGGATATTCGAGAAAGAATTATAGCTCCTTCAATTTTAGATTTGCTCGGACATGAGCATTACCCCAAATTGGTAGAAGAGTTAAGGACGCAAGAAGAATTGACTAAACCCAAAACAATCATGTCAAACAATCAATTAAAACAAGATGCGTTGTCAATCCTTGAGAAAAAGAGAAGAGAAAGATTGTCATTACCTTCTTTCCGCAAGCTTGATGAAAAGGCGAGTGCGATGGCAAAGCGAAAGTCATGTAAGAATCTAATACCCATGCAGCACGCGCTTAATTTTGATAGAGTTTCAGACGAAGAAGACGAAGACGAGGAAGAAGAAGAAGAAGAAACAAGTCGATCTGTTACTCCTGTGGTATCATTAAAGAGAGATCGAAGTTCCACTGTCACCAGTCCCGAAGACGAAGAGGAAGAAGAAGAGGAAGAGCGCTGTGTTAAGAAGCATAAGAGAACAAAATCATCTAGACCATTCTTATCTGATGTATCTTCGGATGAAGAAATGGAAGAAGCAGCTACAGAACTCGAAGAACAGGTAGAGCCAGGGAAAGCAGAAGAAGCGGTCGAGCCTGCTGAGATGGAAATTGATTATGCTGGTGTTGATCTTAAATTCCAACCAACAGAAGAAGGCCCAATTACAGTTTACCCAGAATCAGCAGCATCTCATGCATTTGACTTAGATGCTCTCCAGGATATTTTGAAGGATGAAGAAGATTTGAAGATTGCTCAAGAGATTCTTTCAGAGGCTGAAGTTTCTTCTGCAAAGACGAAAGAATTAGAATATTGGGCATGGAAACAAAAGGCATCCAACAATATATCACAAGAAATTTCGGAAGAGGCAGAGAGTATCGAGGAATTACCCTTACATTTGGAATCAGAATCAGGATCGTTTAGAAGCGAGGGATATAGAAAGATTAACGACGCTGATAAAATCCATTACTTACCTCACCGCAAAAAGATCCATAAACCACTCAAAACAATCCAATATGAAGACGAAGATGACGAAAAAGCCAACGAAAGTAATGCTATTCAAAGTTCTCGTGTTAATAGAGCTAAGAACAGAAGATTTGCCGCTGATATTACAGCTCAAATTGGTTCGGAATCAGAAATTTTAAGTTTGAATGCGTTGACGAAACGTAAGAAGCCTGTCACTTTTGCAAGATCGGCAATTCATAATTGGGGATTATATGCCATGGAACCAATTGCTGCCAAGGAGATGATTATCGAGTATGTAGGAGAAAGAATAAGACAACAAGTGGCCCACCAGAGAGAACACGGGTATTTAAAAACTGGGATTGGATCATCGTATCTTTTCAGAATCGACGAGAATACGGTTATTGATGCAACAAAGAAGGGTGGGATTGCTAGGTTTATCAACCATTGTTGTAGCCCTAGTTGTACTGCCAAGATTATTAAGGTCGAAGGAAAGAAGAGAATTGTTATTTATGCCTTACGAGACATTGAAGCTAACGAAGAACTTACTTATGATTATAAGTTTGAAAGAGAAACCATTGATGAAGAACGTATTAGATGTTTATGTGGGGCTCCTGGCTGTAAAGGTTATTTGAATTGAGCAGAAGGTTGCATAATGTTTGTAATATTTAATTAATGTATTATTTTATATTAAACCGGATATTTGGAATAGATGAGGTAGTTAGTTAGTAATTAGATGATTTGAAAGTGACATATTTAAGAACAAAATTCTTGCTTGCAGTTAGAGTTTTCACTTTTGTTTTGACTTCTAATCTGCTAGAATAAAAACCCCCGCGGAGTAAGCAAATTTGTTTAGTATAACAGATTTTGGAGTTGACAACACACGATTTGGGTAGCTCACTTCTAAGTCGATTCTAATTATTAAGTGGAATTGACTGGATAAGCTTTTTTTCACTGGGCAATTCGCAATTTCTTGTTTGAAACTGGATTTCATGATCAAAAAAAACAAGCTCAATTGGGCTGCAACATAAATAAACAATCAGGGGGTAGTTCTTTAGACATTCATGGCATAGATCAAAGTAAGGGGATGTTATAATTCAAGAAATTCACGTGACAAGGCTCTCATAGGGCTCGTTTTCGTTACTTAATTTAGATGAACTGAAAACAAAAACAAATCCGCAACTAAAAACAATTGCAAAATTCATTACCTAATTGGGAAAAAGGTAAACACAAATAGAGTGAAAGAAGAAAAAACCAATACAAAAAAGTTTTTTTTTTCAAAATTACCCATTGAGATCAGTTTATAATTAAAACTTCAAATATTCTTCATCTATTTTAGGAATAGTCACATTCATAGTGAACTTGTTTTAAATATCAATACTTCGGCCCTTCTTTTAAGAAATACTTCACAAGATAACCTTGTTCTTTCCTTGATTTGAATCTTTTATTTTTCTATTTGAAGAGAACTCTCGTTTAATTTTGATTGGTACAGCGGTTAACAGATCTCCCCATTATTTCATTCCACCACTCGGAATCTACTAGCTGTTCTTATCCCATTCAAGAAATTAAGTGGGAACACAGATCAAGACTTCATATCACAAAAAATTCAACAAAGGTTTCCTAATAAGAATTCTCATCATTTCCAACGAGTTGTTTTCCATCACATATAGAACAGGATAACCAAATGTCAACACGTCGTGCTCAGCCATTACAACCTTTGAACAGTGGCCAACTAAATGCCATTCCAACTGCAATCACTCCAATAAAGTCAGTTACCAAGCGCCTAAAAGAGAATATACAACCCACAGAAGCTAAACAACAAAAGAAAAAGAAGGAAAAATTATCATCCTTATGTAAAACACCGCCTTCTATAGTTAGAACACGAACAGGTAGGGATTATCGTCGTGGTAATTTTCTAGGCGAAGGAGGATTTGCTCGTTGTTTTCAAATGAAGGATTCTTCCGGTCAAATCTATGCCGCTAAAACTGTCGCTAAAGCTTCAATTAAGAATGAAAAAACTAAAAATAAGTTACTATCAGAAATAAAAATTCACAAATCTTTAAAGCACCCTAATATTGTAAACTTCGTGGATTGTTTTGAAGATGATATCAACGTTTATATATTGTTAGAAATCTGTCCAAACCAATCCTTGATGGAATTGTTAAAGACAAGAAAAAGAGTATCGGAACCCGAAGTCAGATACTTTATGGTTCAAATCGTTGGTGCCATTAAATATTTACATTCTAGGAGAGTAATTCACAGAGACTTAAAGTTGGGAAATATCTTCTTCGATCCAGAGATGAACTTAAAGATTGGTGATTTTGGTCTTGCGTCGGTGTTACCATCCAATGATTCCAGAAAATACACAATTTGTGGCACTCCAAACTATATTGCCCCAGAAGTATTAGGAGGAAAACATACAGGCCATAGTTTTGAAGTTGATATCTGGGCGATTGGTATTATGATGTATGCTTTATTAATCGGGAAACCTCCATTCCAAGCAAAGGATGTTCAAGTTATTTATGAAAGAATCAAAAAGACTGAATATTACTTCCCTGAAGACAAGTCAATTTCTGAATCAGCCAAGGTTTTGATTAAAGATTTGTTAAGTTTAAACCCATTAAATAGACCAACTGTCAATGAAATTTTGGACTACGAATGGTTCAAGGGCCCCTTCCCAGAGAAGACTCATGAAATTAGTTTGAATCAAACACCACAAGGGCTCGATCATATATCTGATTCTCAATCGGCTATTAACTTTACCAATACCAAAACAAACGCTGGAATCTACACCCCAAGATCTAGGAATCCAGTGGAGATCTTGCGTTCAGATTTACATTCAGAACAACCAAGAGCTTTGCTTCCTACCTCATTATCACCAAATGATACCAGAAATAAATATCAAGAAGTTGATCCGAGCCAGATTGGAAGACCACGGAGAGTCAACTTCAATTCTAATTTTTCCACTTCAATTAAACGTCTCAATCAAATTTGCTATGAAACATATCAAAACATGAGAAGACTAGAGTACTCGAAGGATAATTCTTTGGAATCAATGGAAATGCCTTCCTGTGAAAATCCAACTTTGATTAGTAAATGGGTAGACTATTCCAATAAGTATGGTTTCTCATACCAACTTAACAATGATGATATTGGAGTTTTATTCAATGATGAAAACACCATACTTAAACTTAGTAACTCAGATAGATTTTTAGAGTTGATTTACCATGAAAACGAAGGGTGGACATGTATTGAGAACTCAATTAGCCATCCCCCAACACAGGCTAAAAGGCAGTTAGAGATTGTTGATTTCTTTGCTAAATATATGAATACCAACTTGTCCAAGGTGAGTGATTTAGAAAAGAAGAAAGAAACTGTCTTCTTAAGACGTTATACTAGAACCCTGGACTATATAATGTTTGAAATGACTAATGGAAATTTCCAATTTAATTTCAAGGATCATCATAAAATTTGCATATCCAAGTCGGGTTTGGTTATCACTCATATTTCTCCAAACCGTGTTACCCAAACTCATCCAATGGTCCTTGTTTTGAAAGAAGCCAATTTCCCTAATGAGAATGTCCCAGAATGTTTAGAAAAGATTGCTGTAATCAGAGATGCTGTTAAAAGAAAGGCTTTTAAGGAAACATAAGTTTTTCACTCCTATAATTTAGCAACCAATCAATCTATTTTCCTAACAGCCCTAAAACATAGTCATTCTATTTACCATTGGAGTTTACTGATGAGCAGCCCCAATATTGTAGAACTATAAATTTATTACCAGTATATTGTATAAATTAAAATGAAATTACCTTTTTTATATAATTATTACTTTCCCGCCAGTGTTAGCATTTTTAATACATACTAATATACATTACCTTAGAAACTTACACCCTTAGTATACACATTATATAAAATGTTCAGTGGATTACCGAAAACTTGGATACCACTTTTAATTACAAAATTTTTTTACCTGCAATAATTACAATGCTTGTCACTAAAATTCATCTTCGTTGGTATTCAATAAAGCTTTAAGTGCCCATTCATCCGTAAACCTACTCTTGATAACATCCAACTCACTAATCAATCCCGAGCAAGCATTTTTCAAGGCTTCTCTAGGGGAATAGTCATCTTCAGTTTGGATTCTTAATACAAAATTGGCAAATAATGGATGTTCCACTTTATAAGCAGCAAAAATGACCTTTTCATCCTTTAACAACTGATTTCTTAATAGATTTGCCAACGTGTGATCTTCCCTTTCTATTTTGACAATGGCTGCATTGGGTACTTTTGTATCTGGAGTAATTTTTATCCTTTTGCAATGTGTTAGTAACAATGTCCTGTCAAATGAATCTAACAAATAAAGTTTAGAAGTATTTTTCCAAAATGAACATACTTATCCACCCCATCTGGTAATATAAATAATTCAAATCTATCTGGTGCGTTCATTGTTAGTTTATTTTTGACTAATCCAATGGCTTGATTTTGCAAGTAAAGAGAAGCTTGGGTTTTTTAAGTTCAAGTCGAAAAAAACAGACGACATGCGACATTAAGTTTTGGAAGACATGAGACAATCTCAAGCAGACCGGGTAAGGGATGAGCGACCTTTCCCATTTCGTCAACTATGAAATTGCACAACGAGACTGGGAAAACGACAT
>JAKTZT010000032.1:0-14168 GCA_030578955.1 Hemisphaericaspora insectamans | reverse complement strand
GCTTTGATTTTATAAAAAAAGGGAGTCTACCCTGTTCTCTTTTCTATACTATTATATCATATAGATGTTCCTAGTTATATGGGTTTGAGTTACAAGTAAGTTTTGCAACCTAATTGAGTTGTCGTGTACACGTGATCAAAAAAATTCCAAAAGAGAGAAAAGAAAAAAACCCATCAACTTTTTTTTATTGTAAACAGTGATCGACATCATCATCATCATCATCTCTCTACAAGAGCCAACCAACATTCACAAAAGGGAAAAAACACATAAAAAAAAGTATGGTGTTTCTGGTTTCTAATGGAATCAGTAATAGTACAAGCAAACAACCCAATGGAATTACTGGTGGTGCTAAATTTATAACTCCCACTTTGAAATCTAAGCAATCAACATCAACATCATCAACCACAACAACAACTGCTTCTGCTTCTGCCGCTGCTAATTCCTTACAATTTCATGAAGATCTTGGTGGTAGTAGTAGTTCATCTAGAGGTCAATTATCAAGAAGATTTGTTCAACCAATGGGATTTGAAGCAAAAGAAGTAAATTATAAAATAAATATACCTGATTTTGCTAATTTACCCCCATTAGAATTGGGTTCAAGATTTGTTACTGATTTAAATAAAATTGATTCTTCAATTCCTCATGATATATATTATTCAGAAACTATTAGTAAAACAGAATCTGGTTTAGATAATTATTATTTTGATTATGAAACAGGATTAAAAGATTTCTCCCGATTTGAAAAAGTTTGTCAATTGGATTTACCTGATCGATTTTTTGAAGAATATAATTCAACTGAATGTTTAACTAAAATTGGTTTATTTCCTGAAATTGAAAGAACTTGGATTGCTATTGATAATAAATTAATTTTATGGAATTATACCCTTCCTCAATCTTCATTTAATAGAGCTACACAATTTTTAACTATTGATCAAATTAAACATACTATATTAACTGTAAAATTAGTTAAACCTAAAAAGGGGGTTTTCTTGGATGAAATAAATTATTTATTGTTGATTTCAACAACTGTTGATATTCATATATTTATTATTAAATATGATCAAACATTAAATAATTTGGAAATTTTTAATCCTGATTTATCAGTTTCTACTCAAGGACTTGTTGTTAATAATTTTACAATTAATCCTAAAACTAATGATATATATTTTAGTGGTGAAGGTGATGGTATAAATATATGGCGTTTAGATTATTCAAATAAATCAAGTTTTATTAAGAATAAATGTGATAAAATTTGTTTGACTAAAGGTGGATTTTCAAGTGTCATTCCTAGTAAAATCCCCGGTCTTGATTTATTTAATTCTGCTAGTATTCCTCCTACAACAACAACAACAACTACAAGTACTGGTGATATTCTAGCTGCTAATGTTCCAGAAAGTATTATTCAATTGGAAGTTGATGGAGAAAGAGATATCTTGTATTCTTTATCTAATAAATCAGTTATACGAGTCTATAAACTTCAACCTAAACAAGAACAACTTACAGAAGGTAGTAGATTAACTCCAACTCAAATATTCAAATCAGCTTCTAGTATATTTGTCGATGCAAGCAATTTTAAAGTGTTTGAAAGATTTAAAATTATTAGTATTCATGGCATTTCACTTCAAGAATCAAGTTCAATTCAATTAATTGCAGTCACTAGTAATGGATGTCGTATGTTACTTAAACTTGGTTCAACTTCTACTTTTGGATCATTACTTTCAACCCCATTTTATGCAGCAAATGCATTAAGATTAAACTTGGTAAATATTAAATTCCCCCCTTCAAAAGAAATTCCAAAGGTAAATAATGAATTAGATTCATTTACAAGATCTAGACAATATACTGCTCAATTAATTGCCAATCAACAGAAATCACAACTATTGAAAAATACAAAGATTGCTAAAATTATTAGTCCTGGTGTATTTATTTGTGTTAAAAAAACAAAGAGATCAGATAAATTATTCATAGTCACTGCAAATTATGGATATTTAAAAAAGAACAATAAATTGGTTGAAGATGCTGAATTTTTTAAATATACTGGAAGTGAAGATGCTCCATTTACATATATTCAAGACATTGTTCAATTGACACCATCTATGAATGCAACAAATACACCAAATGGTTATGCTAACATTTTAGCTAGTCAATATACTAAACAACCATTGAAATTTGCAGTTTTAACCAATTTTGGAATTTCTATTTATCAATTCAAAACATCTGATCAAATTATTAAAAGTTTAAAAGAGGATGTTATTGAAAATTATATTGAAGAAAATGGTTATGAAGAAACATCTTCTGCATTATTATACTTGGCATGTTCTTATGGACATTATAATTCTAGTGATCTTTTTAAAAGAAAAGCTCAGATTTTATTTTCAACTTGTGGGAATGGTCCAAGATTAATTGATTTTTCTCAACTGTCTACAGCAGCAGCAGGTGGTCAAACTAGTCAACTTATTCCTCATCATCAACAATTAGCTAATATTGGTACTACCAATCTTCATCCAACTGTCAATCAAGTTGTACTTAGTGATAGATTCTATGGGACTTGTTTATTGATTTCTAGATTACTTCGAGATTTTTGGGAAAAAAAAGTTTTCAGTCCATTATCACATATTAAAATAACCCCTAATGGAGATATTGAGGTTGCTAGTATCAAAGAAGGAAATCTTTTAATCAAGGGTTTAAATATTGATAAGAAACAAGCTGAATATTTTATTGGATCAATTATAGTATTGATTGATTTCTTTATGGAAAATGGAAGTAATATTCAAGGATTAAATGCTCCCAATTATAGTTCTGATCCTAATCAATTTGAAAGTGAAGTTTGTTTAAGAGCTGAACATATTGCATTTACATCTATTATCAAGTCTTTAAATTCTATGAAGGAAGCACTTTCATTTTTAATGGTATTAATTGAAGAGATTCAAATTAATCAATCTAATTTTAATGAAATTTTTGAATTTTTATCATTAACAAATCAAGCAAATCTTTTATGTTTAACTTTTAAAGATTTATTATTACCTAATAGAGAAGTGAAAAATTTAGTTAAAGATTTATTATCATCAATTATTAATAAGAATATTTTAAAAGGTGGATCAATTGATTTGATTGCTTCGTCTTTACAAACTAGATGTGGTTCTTTCTGTTCAACTGATGATGTATTTATCTTTAAAGCGATTGAAAACTTGACTAGAGCTAAAAAGATTGGTTCTAGAGATAATGATTTAAAAATAAAATGTTTACAAAATGCAGTATTATTGTTTGAAGAAGCATTTGATTCATTAACCATTGAAAATATTGAAAATTCTATTAATATCATGTTGGAACTTGAATATTATGCAGGGGCAGTGGGGATGTTATTAAATATTGCTCAAAAGATTGCCAATAATGCCAAAGTATCAAATTTAAACTTTAATCAAATTGGTGAAAGTACAATTAAACCAAATAAAGATGCTGAAGAAATTTCTAGGAAAAAAACTAAAATGTATGAATTAATTTTTGATGTTTTAACCAAAATTGATTTACGTGCTTTAAGAATAACTGAAACTAATAATCAACTTTTAATTAATGAATTTTTAGAAACTAGAGATTCTGCCTATGAAACATGTTTTGCTTCTGTTGATAAAAGTTTCCATTATGCATTTTATGAATGGTTTATTAAACAAGGTGTTAGTGAAAGACTTTTAGAAATTAATACACCATTTATTTTATCATTTTTAGAAGAAAAATCAGAAAATAATTTAGCCTTGAGTGATTTACTTTGGTTATATCATGCTAAAAGAGAAAATTATTTTGATGCTGCCAAAATCTTATATGCATTATCAATTTCTGAATTTAAATTAGAATTAATTCAAAGAATTGAATATCTTTCAAGAGCAAATGGGTTTTGTAATTGTGTTTGTCCCCCAAATTTGAGACAAAAGATGATTCAACTTTCAACTGTCATTCAAGAATTGTTTGATGTTGCAAATGTACAATTGGATATCTTAACAAGAATAAAGCAAGATTCTAGAATTAATGCTGAAAATAAAGAAATTGCAACTTCAGCTTTGAATTTCAAAATCTTATCAATTAGTGACTTATTCAATACTTATACTGATCCTTTAGGTTATTATGATCTTTGTTTGGTAATTTTCAAGATTTCTGATTATAAGAATTCTGATGATATTTTAAAACGATGGGAATTATTTTTTGAAAAATTATTTCATGAATTTATGGTTATTCATAAAGCTAAGGAACCTTTTTATATTTTATTGAATGAATCATTTATTCCCTGTGGATCTAAATTATCATCCAATGATTTGGTTTTCCCTATTGATGAATTGATTAAATTAATTTGTAAATATTTACAAGAAGCTGTTGAAGAGAATCCAGTGACTCAAAAATTACCCAAGGGAGTAGTTGTTGATATGTTTGTTAAGTCGGGTGTTAGTTATGAACGATTATATTATGTGATGAAATCATTGATTGAACATAATACTTTTGAAATTTATCCTGGTTTTACCAATGATTTAAGAATTAATGAAATGACATATTTGATCAAAACTTGGTATACTGAAGATAAGAAATTAAGAGAGACAATTCCTGCTGAAAAAATTGTCAATTTCAATGAATATTCACTTGATAATGATCCCATTAATGAGTTTGCAAAGACAGTAATTTAGAAAAAAAAAAGTTGTTTAGTTTTTAAAGTATATTAAGAACAGTGTGATATTACGTATGGCAATTTTTTTTTAATCCAAACTATAAAACATATTCTTTTGATCATCAAATCGTTCCTTTTCAAAGTAACCTAGTTCGGTTGGTCGTAAGTAATTACCGGTAGTTGGTAAATACATTCTTTCTGGTTGTAAATGTTTATCAACCAAATATAACATAATCCCATCAATTACTAATCTAACAGCATTTGCTTCTGCACCTCTTGGCATAATTACATCAGCAAATTCTTTAGTTGGAAATATGAAATCACTCATTTCTGCTCTTGCTCCAAGTAAATAAGTATTAATAACACTTTGTAAAGTTTCAGTTTTTTCACCCAAAACATCTCTTCGTATCCAACGAATTAAACGAGTATCAGGGTCACTATCAATAAATACTTTAATATGAGCCATATTTCTTATTTCTTTATCATATAATGCATATAATCCATGAACTATTAAAATCTTTTGAGGTTCTTCTATAGGTGAAACTAAACTCTTGTTTAATTCTTGTCTTAATGATTCAAATGAAAATCTTGAAGGTTTAAGACGTGGGTATATGACTTCTTCTGTTCTTACAGTAATAGCATCAATTTTATCCTTGTTATATTGACTTGAATCAACTGTTGAATTACATTCAGAATTGTTGAATTTGTTCATATCTATCAATTCTACTTGTAATTTTGATGATGGAATCATATTGGAGATTTCCTTCTTTAAAGCAATTGCTGCTGTATGTTTTCCGGCAGCATGCCCACCGCCTATCAATACAATTACTGATTTGTTATTAGATGCGCCCATTTTCCTTTTCTCTCTCTCTGTCTCCTTCTCTGTCCGTATTATATATTTACCTTGTGAAATGTGTGACATCGTAAAACCCCCTCATCAAATCTTCTCGCGCTCGCACAAAAAAAAAAAAAATATTCTCCGAGACTTGATGAGATAAAAGCGATGAGATGTTCCTAACATTGCTGTACTTAACTCTATATTTACCTCGAAGGAAATTACTATGGATGAGTTTGATAAAGATTTAGATAATGAGTTAGAGTTTAGTCATAAGTCTACTAAAGGAATTAAGGTCCATCGTACTTTTGAAAGTATGAAATTAAAGCCTGATCTTTTAAAGGGAATTTATGGATATGGATTTGAAGCACCTTCAGCAATTCAATCTAGAGCCATAATGCAAATCATAAGTGGTAAAGATACTATTGCTCAAGCACAATCAGGAACCGGTAAAACTGCTACTTTCTCAATTGGAATGTTACAAGTTATAGATACAAAATCAAAAGATTGTCAAGCATTAATCTTATCTCCAACTCGAGAATTGGCAGTTCAAATTCAAAATGTTGTTAAACATTTAGGAGATTATATGAATATTCATACTCATGCATGTATAGGAGGTACTCATGTTGGTGAAGATGTTAAAAAATTACAACAAGGACAACAAATTGTTAGTGGTACACCAGGACGGGCCTTGGATATGATTAAAAGAAGAAATTTAACTACTCGAAATATAAAGATTTTAATTCTTGATGAAGCTGATGAATTATTTACTAAAGGTTTTAAAGAACAAATTTATGAGATTTATAAACATTTACCACCTGGTGTACAAGTGGTTGTTGTTAGTGCAACATTACCACGAGAAGTGTTGGAAATGACAAATAAGTTTACTACTGATCCAATTAAAATCTTGGTTAAACAAGATGAAATTTCTTTACTGGGTATTAAACAATTTCATATTCAATGTGAAAAAGAAGATTGGAAATTCGATACTTTATGTGATTTATATGACAATTTAACGATTACTCAAGCAGTGATATTTTGTAACACAAAGTTAAAAGTTAATTGGTTAACAGATCAAATGAAGAAACAAAACTTTGCCGTGGTTGCAATGCATGGAGACATGAAGCAAGATGAACGTGATTCTATTATGAATGATTTTAGAACCGGGAATTCACGTGTTTTGATATCTACTGATGTTTGGGCTAGAGGTATAGATGTACAACAAGTATCCCTTGTTATAAATTATGATTTACCAACTGATAAAGAAAATTATATCCATAGAATTGGAAGATCAGGAAGATTTGGAAGAAAAGGAATTGCGGTTAATTTAATTACTAAAGATGATATACAAACTATGAAGGATATTGAAAGGCATTATTCAACAAGAATTAAAGAAATGCCAATGAACATCAATGATTTAATGTAAGGGACTTCTTCTTGCTGCTGCTGCTGTTGTTGTTGTTCTTGTTCTTGGCTTCACCAAGTTGAATTGACAACAACCGTTTTCGTTAAAAGTCACGTGTCAATGCTCATCGAGAATTTTTTTTTTTTTCGCGTTTTTAATTTTTCATTAAACAAAAATAAAAATCCGATTAAATTTTTTCAAAAATCTTTTTCCTTTTTCTTTTCGACTCTAGCAGCTTGTTAAATATCTTTCATAATGGATGTTCAATTCGTTACTTCTTTAGAAGAAACCTTAAGACAAACTTTGGTTCCAGATTCAACTGTAATCAAACAGGCTTCCAATAAATTACAAAAGGAATTCTACAAGAACCCATTAGCTTTACCTGCATTATTCCATATTTTACAAAATGCCCAAGATGACCAAATCAAACAATTAGCATCTGTTGAAGCTAGAAAGTTGGTACCTGATAACTGGGAAAACATTGATCCAGTGATGAAAGCCTCAATTAGGGATTCTATCTTAAATCATACTTTCCAACAACCAAACAAGCTTGTTAGAAACTCATCTGCACGTGTGGTTGCTGCAATTGGTGAAATCGACTTGGAATCTAAAGAATGGCCAACCCTTTTAACTACTTTAATTGAAGCTATTCAAGGTAACGATGTTCAAATTAAAGAAGTTGGTGTCTTTACCTTATTAACATTATTAGAAACTCAAGTTAGTGCTTTACTGGAGCATATTGATAATTTTTTGACTTTATTTGCAACATTACTAAACGATCCAAGTTCCAAAGAAATTAGAGTTAACTCTGTTTCAGCCTTGGATGTTATTTCCCAATTCCTTGAAGAAGATATTGAAACTAATGCTACATTATGTGAAAAATTCAAGGCTACCATTCCAGGAATGGTTCAAGTCTTAAAGGAAGTTATTACTAGTGATGATTCTGAACTGGCTAGACAAGTTTTCAATGTTTTCAACAGTTTGATCTTCTTAGATGCTAGATTAATCGGTGACCAATTGCCAGGTTTAGTTCAATTAATTGCTGAAATGGTCACTAATACCCAATTAGATGAAGAATATAGAGCTTTTGGTTTACAATTTTTGATTTCCTGTGTATCTTTAAGAAAATCTAAGATTTCTTCCAACAAATTAGGTCCCCAAATCAGTTTAGTTGCTTTAAAGATTGCTTCTGAAGAAATTGACATTGAATCTGAATTAGAAACTGAAGATGAAGAAAATGAAAATGAAGAAAATGAACCACCTACTTTGGCTTTAAGATTATTAGCTATCTTATCTAGTGAATTACCCCCATCTCAAGTTATCAATCCAATTTTTGAAGCATTGCCATCTATGTTATCTTCTGGTAATCAATTCGAAAGAAGAGCTGGTTTATTGTCAGTTGGTGTTTGTTCAACTGGTGCCCCAGACTACATTTCTAACCATATTCAAAAAATCATTTCAGCCGTTGTCAATGGTTTGAAGGATTCTGAAATGATTGTTAGAGTTGCCGCATTGAGAACTTTATCTCAATTAACTTCTGAACTTCAAGATATTGTTACTGAATACCACGAAGAATTATTACCTTTGGTTATTGAGATCATCGACTCTGCTTCTTCAGTTAAAGCTTATAAATATGCTTGTTATGCATTAGATGGTTTAATTGAGTTTATGAGTCACGATGCCATGGGTAAATACATTGATCCCTTAATGAACAAGTTATTCCATATGTTGCAACAAGCTCACTCGTCATCCTTGAAGTCTGCTGTTGTATCAGCTA
The DNA here is from genome assembly GCA_030578955.1 of Hemisphaericaspora insectamans. Taxonomy (NCBI): domain Eukaryota; kingdom Fungi; phylum Ascomycota; class Pichiomycetes; order Serinales; family Debaryomycetaceae; genus Hemisphaericaspora; species Hemisphaericaspora insectamans. The sequence continues at coordinate 5,503 of JAKTZT010000032.1, read as the reverse complement.
TTGGTTCCACTGCTTTTGCTGCTGGTAAAGCATTCACTCCATTTTTCAACAACTCTATTCAATTATTAGAACCATTTATTACAAATGCTGCTGAAACAGAAGGTATGACTGAAGATGATATTGAATTAAGAGCATCTACTTTTGAAAATATCTCCACCATGGCTAGAGCTGTTGGTTCAGAACCATTTTCTGCCTATGCTAAACCATTGGTCGAAGCTGCTTACAACTCATTAAGTTCCGAACACTCAAGAATCAGAGAATCTGGTTTCGCTTTCATTTCTAACATGGCCAAGGTTTATGGTCCTGAATTTGCTGGTTTCTTAGATCAAATTGTTCCTCAAATTCTTAAATGTTTAAAACAAGAAGAATTTACTTTTGAAGTTGAAGAAGTCGATGAAGAAGCTGATGATGAAGCTGATGGTCTTAAAGTACACACTGGTATTACCATCGAAAAAGAAATTGCTTCCGTTGCTTTGGGAGAATTAGCTGTCGGTACTGGTAAGGAATTTGCTCCTTATGTTGAAGCTTCAATTGAATCCTTAGATGATCAAATCAAAAACTCTTATGGTATGAGAGAAGCTGCTTTGAACTGTTTATTCAAGATCACCAGGGCTATGTTTACTGCTACTTATGGGGAAGATTTCAAAGCTCCAAAGGGTGTTCCAACACAGTCATATGTTGATCCATCAATATTACAGTTGATTCAACAAGTCAGAAACATTGCCGTTCCACTTTTAGAAGAAGAATTTGAACTCACCATGGTTTGTTGTATCTTGGACGGTATTGCTGAATCTCTTCATAAATTTGGTTCAATTGCCATTATTGAGAATGCTGGAGAAACTGAAGCATTAGAGAAATTATGTTCTAGTTTAATGTCCATCTTAAAGAAGGAACACCCATGTCAAGTTGAAGATGAAGATGGTCCAGTTGATGAAGAAGATTCTTCTGAAACTGATGCTATCTTATACGAATCCGCTTTGGAAGTCTTGATCAACTTATCTCTTGCCTTGGAAGCTGATTTTGTTAAGATTTTCACTTCTTTCAAAGATGAAATTTTAGCAAACATTCGTAGTAAATCTAAAGCAATTAGAGTTGGTTCTATCGGTGCCATTGCTGAAATCATTGCTGGATTAAAGGCTTCTAACCCATTCTCTGAGGAATTATTAGAAGTTTTCGTTGATAGAGTTTCTAATGACAAGTCATTGGAAGTTAAGGGTAACGCTGCTTATGGTGTTGGTTTAATCATCGAACATAGTCCACTTGATCTTTCTTCTACATATCCTCACATATTACAATTATTATTCGAATTATTGTCAAAGGCTGATAAGAAAGCTGGTACCGATAATGAAGAAACTAAGGAAGTTGTCAACAGATCATACGCTAACGCTTCTGGTTGTGTTGCTAGAATGGCTTTGAAGAACCAACAAGCTGTTCCATTAGAACATGTACTTGTCCCATTATTGGAACATTTGCCATTAAAAACTGGTATTGAAGAAAATACTCCGATCTTTGAATTGATTATTAAATTATATGAATCAGGTAACGAATTAATTATTAGTCAAACTCCAAAGATTGTTGAAGTCTTTGCTGCCGTATTTGTTGCTGAAGCCGATAGAATCAAATTAGCTAATGAATCTACTTTAGGTAGAGAAGAAAATCTTGAAGCCATGAAACAATTTTCTAGCGAAGAATTAAAGCACAAGGTTATTGAATTATTGAAATACTTGGACCAAAATTATGGTGGTGTTGTTTCTGCCAATGACGTCTTGAAGTCTGTTATTGCCTAGACAAGAGGTTTATTTCTTAATTCCCCATTTGCATTTATTTTTGTGTTTACAGTTCTTTTTTTGTTCGTTCAATTGATCAGTACTTGATCAATGTTCTTTAGTGTATAGCTTTTTTTAATATAAATTATTTTCTTAGAGTTGCTGGCTATGTAAGGGGCTCGCTGTGGATGTTGGTCGTTGGTACCTTGGCAGCAATAGTGGTGGAGAAAAGTTGTCATATTATATGCAATGGAATATTTTTTGCCCGATTAACTAGTTTCGATTTTTTCCCTTTGAAATTCTTAAAGGGAAATAAATTTGGTTGCAAATTTTTTCCTAATCTGGATCTCAAAGGGTTTTACTCAAGAAGCTATTTTTTATTTATGGATGATCATTATTTAGAAACAATTTTTAACATCTTGGTATAAGTACTAAGGTTAGGCTTACAATTGGGAATGTCTAACTCCAATTTTGTGTTTTTTTGGCTTTCATTTACATTGCTACTATAAATAATAAATAAAAAGAAAATATTAAAAATGGATGAAATTGCAAAAGGAATTGCTGCAATGAGCTTTATCAGCTTCATTTTACTCATCCCTCCATTTGTCTGGCATTGTACTTGCAAAAATATTCCTGCAATTTGTTTATTAATTTGGTTAATGTTCCTTAATTTCAATGGATTTATCAATGCCGTTATTTGGGGAGGTGATGACTTCTTTACGTCCTGGGATGGAAAGGGATGGTGTGATGTAACTGCTAGATTAGAATTGGGGTCTAGTATTGGAAAACTCTGTGCCATCACTTCTTTGGGTTTAAATTTATATTTAATCTTGTCTGCAAAGAATCCAATTTATACTGAGAATACTAGCTATAGAAAGTTGGCTATGGATTTATCTATCTGTCTTATTACTCCAATTTTTGTAATGGCTACAAGTTACATTGCCCAGATTTCCAGATTTGATATAATTAAGTATGTCGGCTGCAGTATAATTTTCCTGGATACGGACGCTTCCATTGGGTTGCAATATATATGGGGTATCCTTTGGAGTATACCAGCTTTGATCTTTAGCATCTTGGCATTAGTGACATTTTTCCAAAAGAGAAAAGATGCTGGTGACATTCTTTTATGTACCAACTCTGGTTTGAATATAAAACGATTTGCCAGATTGTTGATCTTTTGTTTTCTTGTTATTTTAGTAATGGCTCCAGTTGCTATAGTTCATTTCTATCAGAAGGCTTCGATATCATTTGTTAAATTTGTCTGGGATGAAGTTCATACATGGGATTGGGGAATTCCATTGCATTTGGATTATGGAATGCAATCTCTTTACTATAGGTTTATCAATGCTGGTTTATCTGTTATTGCATTTCTTTTGTTCGGCTTGGGTGATGATGCTGTGGAAATGTATAGATCAATCTTGGCCAAACTTCATATCAACCTTCCTTCTAGGAAAGTGGAAGAAGAACCAACATCTGCTTATAACACAAGTGAAATGAAAACTTTCACAAACAAATCACATTTTGGTGATAATAGTCCTCTTAGCAATGCACCCACCATGCATGAATTTGAAAGCAAGTATGCCAGTGTTTTAGCTGAGTTTGATATTGTGGAACTGCCTCAAAACAGCCCACGAACGCTAGAGACTAAAGGAGTTGGACTTCCTACTGGGTATGATAACCAACTACAAGAAATTATACGTGATAGAGAAAAGGCAGGGGATTTCTCCTTCAGGTTTGAAGTTAAACAAGTCTAGTTATTACTTTTTTTCTAGTTCATTATATCCTTTTATTTGTTTGTTTGCTTTTTAACTATTTACAGCTTTTATAATTAATGCACATTTCTATTTGATATTGAGAAGCTCCTTGAACTTTGCTCTGAAGTCAGTGGCGTGAATCTTCCCTTGGCTTTGTTTCATTGCCAATCCCACCAATGATTGTATAACACTTGTTTTCCCCCTCTTGATCGTTTCAACTAGTTTGGGATTGGTTTCAATGATCTCCTCGCATAATTCTGTCACTGCCTCGTCTAATTCTTCAGTTGAAATACCTTGTGGTTTCTCCAAATCAAGTTCCTGGATCAATTTCTCTAAAGATTTGGTAGATGATTCCGGATTTTGGATCAAATGTTTTAATAAAATTCTAGCAGCTACCAATGATATTTGCTGACCTAGCACTAGTTTTGTTATTTCAAATAAGCAGTCGGAAGTTATGATCTTCACATCAAAATCGGTCTGTGACTTTGAAAAACATGCAAACAACTCTTGGAAAACCCAATTGTTCGCTGATTTTGGCAGTTGCTTCAATTCTTCTGTATATTTTTGAAAAAATCGATAATAATATTCTAATATTGGAGGAGAATTTAAGAGGTAACGTGCAAGCTCCAACTTCAAGTTGAATGGTTCGTCAGTTAACTCTTCAAGAATTTCATCTGGTAAAACAGGCAATGTCCCCTTGATTTCTTGACCAATTGTCTCGCTTAATCTAATCGCAGGCAATTCAGAATCCGGGACATATCTATAATCCAATGCATCTTCTTTTCTACGTAATGATCTTGTCTTGATCCCATCCCAACCCCTTGTTTCTTGTACGAGCTTATTCCCTTTATTAAGTTCGCTTACTTGTCTGTTATACTCATACTGCAAAGCATCAACTATCTCGCTGGTACTTCCCAAATTCTTTATTTCTACTCTTGGATGGTCATTGACATTTATATTTGCATCGACTCTGATTGCCCCAGTCTCTAAATCACCACTGCAAATATCTAAATAGCTTACCAATAATTGGTACTTTTTAACAAAAGAATGTACTTGTTTGATATCTTCAAAATCTGGCTTTGTAACGACTTCGATTAATGGTGTGTTACTTCTGTTTAGATCAATTGTTATTCTATCATCAAAATTAACGGTTTTCCCTGTATCTTGTTCTATTTGTACTTGTTCAAGACGAATGATCTTTTTATCTTTTATATTGTCAAATCTTGGATCTAACTCAACATGCCCATTTTTAGCAATTGGATGGTAGTGTTGTGTTATTTGATATCCCAATGGTTGATCTGGATAAAAATAATGTTTACGATCAAAAGTGGAAAATGGCTGAATATCACAATTGAAAACTACGGCTGCTTTCAAAGCTAAATAAAGTGCTTCTGGATTAAGTTTGGGTTGAGATCCAGGTAATCCAACATCGAAATAGCTAATCTTGGTGTTTGGTTCAGCATTGAAACTGGTTTCTGAAAGGGAAAACAACTTGTGCTTTGTCTTTAACTGAGTATGGATTTCAAGACCACATTTAAATTTATAGCTTGGATCGTATTTGAACTTCTTGTAATGCCGTATACAGGTACTGAATCTTCTTGTTAACATTTGAGTACATCAATTCTTTGTTCATGAAAGGGAAATTCCGCATCAGTGATTTTAAGATTTTAGAATTTTTTCAAACTGAGAAGAAAAAAAAGTTTCGCACCAACTAAAATGATGAAATCAAAATTCTTTTCCACTCAACAGCCAATTTGTTTATACACTAAAAAAAATGAACTAAAACTACTACCATTTATTGAACTGATCAATAGTATCAAAAAAGATGCCTTCAGCCAGATTCGAACTGACGATCTCCTCATTACTAGTGAGGTGCCTTACCAACTTGGCCATAAAGGCTTTAAATAAGCGACCTCGGTGAGGATCGAACTCACGATCTTGAGATTAACAGTCTCACGCCTTAACCAGCTTGGCCACGAAGTC
>JAKTZT010000031.1:0-49473 GCA_030578955.1 Hemisphaericaspora insectamans | reverse complement strand
TGTTAAAATCTTTAATCAATGTTATTTAAATTCATATAATGAAACATTCTTTGAATATCAAAAAAAGTTAATTGCTGATGTATCATATGAAACCAAGAAACGGGGGAACTTTAAGTTAGGAAGACCCCACTATTTAGCAGATATTGAATCCAAGATATTCCCTTGGTTAACACAAAAATCGCCAACCTTTGAACCAATCTCTGGTCACGAGTATAAATTATTTAACCGGGATTCTTCCAATGGGTTCTTTACCACTTTTAGAGAAAAATTACAAGGCAAGGGGATAGTCTTAACAATCAAAGATTCACATCGTGATGATATTATTAGATTAATTCATTTATTTAGATATTTAAAAAATGAACTTCCAATTCAAATCATTTACCAACAAGATTCCATTTCTTTTGAAACGAAATATCAAATCAAATTAGCTAGCACTTCCCCGTTTGGCAACAATTTGCCAGTCCAAAAAGTCACATTTGTTAATGTTACTTCGGCGCTTCACCCTGATTATTCACATAAATTCAATTCATATGCCAATAAAATTTTAGCATTGCTATTCAATTCATTTCAAGAAGTTATGTTAATTGACGCTGATACCGTTATAACACAAATTCCTGAGACATTTTTCACGTTTCCAAAATATCAAACATCTGGGAGTTTATTCTTTCGTGATCGTACAACTGTCCAATATCGACCACAACATGATCTTGACTTTTTTAAGAAATTAATGAATAATCAAATTGATGAGATTTTATTTAATCTTCCTCAAAATTCCAACTATACGTTTTCGAATCCATTTTTCCAACAACACTTGAGACAGATAATGGAGTCAGGATTAGTTTTAGTCAATCGAGAATCCCATTTCGATCAGGCGATAATTATGGCTACCATGAATTTTTTTGATCCTATCCGGTCTAGAATACACGGAGATAAAGAATTATTTTGGTTATCATTGGCCCTAACTGGGAATGAAAACTATCAATTTAATAGCAATCCAGCTGCAGCTATTGGTGATTTCACTCCCGATGACATTAGAGCAGGGAAAGATAGCGATAAAAAAAGTTTCATCTCAAAGGAGATTTGTGCCAATCATCCAGCACATATTTCTGATGTGGATAATCATACTTTATTATGGTTTAACTCGGGTTTTAGATTTTGTAATCGGGAAAAAGCTAATTTTGAAGATGAATTCAAGCATGGAATTAGATACACCAATATCAAAACTTTGGAAGAATTTAAAGCGTTTAATAATAATAAATTACAAATCAAACATGCTGTTATTCCACCAAAAGAAATAATCGAATCCCCAAATTTGTTGGGGGAACCTGACAAATCATGGGTTCATCTCGATAAATATTGTGATAGGTATACATGGTGTGCATATTCTAGTATTGGGACTGGTGAATCAACTGAAGAGCTTGGGTTGGTGGTTGATTTTTCACAAGATGAGATTAATCATTTTGATAAAATTGGTGACGTTTGGATGGCGGAGTATGATTATAGGTCTCATGAGCAGATTGATTCTGAAGCCAGGAAATTGGTTGATGTCGAGAAGGGGGAAGACGGGGATATGAGTATAGATGACTATAATCGGAAAGTGGAGGAGGTGAAAAAAAGTATGATAAACCATCAGCATGGAGTAGATGAAAGAAGAAAGAGTGGTAGATCATGAATCATTCTTGTATATAATTAGATTCTTTGTAATTATAGACAAATGTAAATGAAATTGATAGAAGATTGATTTGGAAAAGTACTGTCTCGTCGTATGTAACATTGATTAAGGTACAATCTCAGTAAGCAACTAGAAAGTATAATGTGTTCAACAAATCGGTATCAGCTTGAATAAAAATCGGTCAATTGTTGCAAAAAATTGTTCAAAAGGTGGTCGGAATAGACTTCCTAATTCGGGATTGGTGACGCGCGCATAATTAAAGCTCGAGAATCTATCGCCATAAGTGTGTCGAAAGATAGCTCTGCTCATTCATCATAAAAACACAAAGTTTAATTGGGATAACACCTTGAAATAAAAATAGAAAATGTTAGAGGACGATTTCATTTAAGAAGAATCGTGCTTTTAGGGAGACTATATATAAGACACTACTTCTCCCATAATCGATTCTTTCGGTTCACTTCCCGCGCGCTAGACAAAGCAGAAATTTACCAAAAGCACAAAAAAAAAAAAGATTTTCACATTGTGGAGCGGGGCTAGATCGGACAAGAACCGAATTCTCCACTTTCAAAAGGTTTTTTTTTAGCAAACCGTGGAACGTGGAACTATGGCCATACATGTTCAACACCAACGGAGGTATTTCCATTAGATATGTTATATAAGTAGAGATTAGAGTAGACTTAGGGTGTGTGATATCATCGTATTATTTTCGTGTATTTTTTTGTAACTCGCGTCATATCTTTATTAAACTGATTTAACTGGGGAAAAGTTGACCTACTGGTCTAGTGAAATCTTTAAAACAATGGAAGGGGAGGGGGGTGGATAAGGAATTTCGGAATAAGTATTTTGGACTTTTTATCCGTAAAATTCCCCAAATCTCTTTGATTCTTCTCCTCCTCCAGCTCTTTTTACATTTTAAATCTCCCTTATTGAAAAATTCTTGGAGTATTTTTTTTTTCAATTGTTTGCATCTTGGAGATCTCAGTTATTGTGGAGTTATTTTTTCAAATATTTATAAGTTAAGACATCCACCTCCTAGTTTTATCTCTTTTTTTAAACAATTTTATTTAAAATCTTAGAGAGCAGAAAGTTCACTCCAGCCAATCCTAAATGACTAACCTTAAACAATTAAATGCCCAATACTTGGGTTACCTTATAAAATACCCACTTTTTACCAAGGCTATTACTGCTGGTTGTCTTGCTGGTTTAAATGAAACAGTTGCATCCACAATCACTTCTGAATTCCATCAAACAAATATTTGTGGTATCAAGATCAATCATGTGTTCAGTCAAAAGTTATTAAAGATGATGTTTTATGGAAGTTGTATTTCAACCCCAATATCACATTATATGTATCATATAATCAATAATAAGATATTTAAAGGAAAATTGACCAAATTAGGTAAGATTCTACAATTATTGACATCTTTATTTACAGTTACTCCAACTGTCACGTTAGCTTTTGTTAGTTGGATCTCAATAATTAATGGTTATAAACAATCAGAAGGTTCATTTGATTTAAGTAAAGAAATCAAAAAGATCGTGGCAGTAGTTAAGAACGGCTTAAAAGCAGGATATAAAGCAACTTTAAAGACTGCATTGGTTACTTCATTTTGCTCTTTGGTCATTGCTCAAAAGTTTATAGCACCAGAATTATGGGTTGTTTTCTTCAATGTTGTTTATTTCTTCTTGGGGACTTATCAAAATACCAAGTTAAAGACTCTTCAAAAGAAGACAAGATTACAAAAGTTGAAGGAAGATGAAGGTAAATCAAAAGAAGTAAACAAGGATCAATAAAGAGTGCGTGTGTATATAAATATTAGATCAATAAGACTACCGTATACATGAAAGCGAAAGGTGATTACATTAGTAAGCAACTGGTTATTGTTTTGATTCATATTTGTAAGCATCATTGTATAATAATACCCTTGGATAAACCCTGGTTGGTCCCTTTGTCTCTTCTCTTAGTAATCACTTGCCTCGAAAAGAGTTTTTTTCCTCCATCAATTGCCGGGGATAAACGGGTCCAACCAAAAAAAACTCCGCGATTGCGGGAAAACGAGATGAAAAATTTCTATAATTATAAGCACATTTATTCTCTTTTTTTACCCCCACTCTCCACTGAAGAGATAAACTTTTCTTAGTTTTCAAAAAAAGATTTCTCTTTTATATAATGTATCGTTCATTCATCAAATCTACAATCAAGCCAACAACGATAACAACTCAATTGCTTACTCGTCAATTCCAAAGAACCATGATCACCGCTCAAGCAGTCTTGTATACAGAACACGGAGAACCTAAGGATGTTTTATTCACCCATGAATTTCAAATTGATGAGCACAATATCTCACCAAAGCAAGTTCTTGTTAAGACGTTAGCTTCACCTGTTAATCCATCCGATATTAACCAAATTCAAGGTGTATATCCTTCCAAACCCGAGAAATCTACTGTTTGGGGTACTGAACATCCAGCAGCTCCCTGTGGGAATGAAGGGGTTTTTGAAGTACTTAAAGTAGGTCAAGAAGTTTCTGAATTACATGAAGGTGATTGGGTTATTCCTTCCCATGTTAATTTTGGAACTTGGAGAACTCATGCTTTGGCTAATCAAGAAGATTTCATTAAAGTTCCTAATCCTGTACAATCAATTGAACAAAGAGGTAAAAAACATGGATTGAGTATTAATCAAGCTGCTACTATTAGTGTTAATCCAATGACTGCATATCTTATGTTGACTCATTATGTTAAATTAAATGAAGGTAAGGATTGGTTTATTCAAAATGGTGGGACATCTGCCGTGGCTCAATATGCTGTTCAAATTGGGAAATTATTGGGTGTGAATTCAATTTCTGTTATTAGAGATAGACCAAATGTTGAAGAAATTATTGCTGATTTGAAATCAAAGGGAGCTACTCAAGTTATAACTGAAGAACAAAATTCGGCAAGAGAATTTGGTCCAACTATTAAAAATTGGGTTAAAGAAACTGGTGGTGAATTAAAATTGGCATTAAATTGTGTTGGAGGAAAGAGTTCAACTGGTATTGCTAGAAAATTAAATAATAATGGATTAATGTTGACATATGGAGGTATGTCTATGCAACCAGTTATGATACCAACTTCATTACATATTTTTAAGAATTTTACTAGTGCTGGATTTTGGGTAACTGAATTATTAAAGAATAATCGTGATTTAAAAATGAAGACTTTGAATCAAATTGTTGATTGGTATGAAAATGGTGATTTGATTGATGCTCCATCTATTAAAACTCATTTTGATGGATCTAAATCTTTACATGAATTATACCAAGAGGGAGTTGCTAATTCTAAAGAAGGTAAACAATTGATTGTCTATGAAGAGCCATAAATGAGACCATTCCGTGAGCTTGTTTTGAGCGGTAGAAGTTTGTTATATTAGCGTGTTCTTTTGTTAAATTTTTGTCAAGATATTCTAGTTATGCATATAAATAGTGTTAGATAGTTTAAATAAACGAGAACTATTTAAACATTTACTAACTTTTACTTCGATGTAAATAAGAATCATGTCGAAGTAATGTGACCCCATGACCAGTTTCATCCCCAATTGTTTTCACCAATAGCTGATATAGGTGTCGAAAATTGAGTGACGATTTTTCTATTAATAGAAACCCGATGAATAAGAAGAAAGAGAAGCACATTGCCTAAATAAGTATATCTGATATTTCCATTGAGTTACAATACAATTTCTTAACATAATTAATTAATTTATATTGACGGATTGGCTGCAACTTTTGAAAAAAAAATGAAAAAAAAATTCTTCGATACTTCAATATTTTTTCCAATCTTCATAGACAATAAAAGTTTATACTTTACTGATATTTATAATGAATACCTCATCTCTATCTCATCTTTATACTAAATTTTGATACACAATACAATTAGTTTTATAAGTTACAAAAACTTTTCTTCTTCTCCCTCGCTCCCAAATTAAGTAAATCCCCACGTGCGACTTAATTTAATCCATCACATCTTTTTTCTGTCCACAAGTACACGACCCCTAATATTATTGTAGCAGTTTAAACAGTGAAGGCTGCTGGTATTGCATGAACTAACATTTAAATACCAAATTATTCCCCCTCCATCTCTTCACCCTTTTTTTTAAATATATTGCAAACTTAAATCTTTACTTTTTCAATTTGATTTTACATAAAAAAACAATGTCATCAACACAAAAGAGAATTGCATTACCAGCCAGAGTAGAGCCAAAAGTCTTCTTTGCTAATGAAAGAACCTTTCTTTCATGGTTAAATTTCACAGTTATTTTAGGATCATTGGGGGTTGGTTTATTGAATTTTGGTGATTATATTGGTAGAATAAGTGCTGGATTATTTACATTTATTGCTATGTTAACTATGATATATGCATTAGTTACTTATCATTGGAGAGCTAAGGCTATTAGAATGAGAGGTAGTGGTCCATATGATGATAGATTTGGTCCTACTATGTTGTGTTTCTTTTTATTGGTTGCAGTTATTATCAATTTTGTCTTGAGAATAAGAGGTTGATACACAGAGAGAGTGTGTGTGTGCGTGTCGTGATAGTAGTTGCAGAGAGATAATGAATTGGGGGGAGGAGTTTTGGAACCCACGTTTTTGAAAACAATGTTTGTATAATTAGAAAAGTGTTTTATTTTTAGGTTTTTTTTTTAAATGCAAAGTTTGAAATTTGATGACTTTGATATGTGATGAGTAGATTCATATGTGGTTGTATATGTTGTTCCTTATCCTAGATTACTCTATACATATTTTCTACCTGGTCCTTCAATGAGATAGCCTCGGGGCATCTAATTGAGAGCACGTTTTTGTAACTTAACAAAACAAATTTATGCACAGTTTCGCCTCATTTCACAAAGTGAGAGAGAGTGAGAAACCGAAAAAAAAATTAACCGGAAGTTTTCTCTCTCCATTAGCACACACATACAACTTGACCGAAAAAGCCAAATATCAAATGTCATATACACCTTCAAATCCCATTGCACTCTTCTTAACTGAATTCGATGTGAAATCAGGTTATAAATTAACTTGGTCAAAGTCTACCATATCTTCTTTAGACTTACAATCCTCGGGATTGGATTATAAAGTATTGCCATCCGGTATTCATGAATATAATCAAGCCACTGTATTGGTTAGTCATACTCATGAGGATAAGGTATATTATGGTATAAGTAGATTTCGGCAGTTTATTATTGGTGGTGGTAGTGGTGGCAATTGGGAAGATCGAAATAATGTTAAAATGTATAGTTTGGGAATTTTATGTGATCATGAAGAAAGTGAATGGAAACCAAATGAATTTATTAATAATGGATGGGAATTTGTTGATGTTTTAGATAGAACATTATTGAAATGGTTACAAGGGATGGAATATTCTGAGTTTTCAGATTTCGAACAGTTATTTACTCAATTGACAAGTGATGGACGTAGCTTATTGTTGGCTGGTGCTATTCCCAATGTAAATAATCATTTATTAACCAAATTACCCCAATTATTTAAAACCATAGGACCATTGGTTTTTGTATTGTATAAACAAAGTTTATTAAGACGGAAAATCCTATTTTTCAATCATCATCATATCTTACAAGATAATCATGATATTTTACCTAGTGATGAATATGATTCAGTATTTAATGTTTCGGCATTTTGTTATTTAATATCCTTATTATCCATAATTCCTAAGGATATTGATACAATTGCTAAAACAGAAGGGATACCAAGTTATTCTCAGCCAATTTATAATATTGGATTACATGATATTATATCTAAAGATAGACTTTTAGATTTACAAGCAACTATTGCAACTACAAATGATGATATTTTGAAACAACATGATATTTATGATATTGGAGTCATGATTGATGAAGATAAAGTGACTGTATTCACTCAAGAACAACAACAACAGGAAGGAGACGTTCACATTAGAGCTACTTGGAAAGATTATGAAAAATTCAGACATATTTATCAAGATCTGATCCCTTTGAATCAATCATTTAAATTCACCAATCATTCAAATATCTCGACAGATGATTTAAATTCCATTACTACAATTTCGTCTACACGTGATTATACTGATGCATTAGTCCCACCGCTGGCTGGTGGTGATAAAGATGGTAGTAGTAGTAGTTATGTTGGAGAACCAACCTGGTGGAAAACCGATGCTATTGAACCTAAATCATGGCGAGAATCTATTTGGTCTGCCTTTACATGGTTTGCCACTGCTGGTCAACAATTACTGCAACAACATGGACAACATGAACAACAACAACAACAACAACAACAACAGACACGGACCCAGAGTGAGAGATATTTGGATAAGGTAGATTTAATGGAATTGATCAATATAGTTGGCTATTTCCATAAATTAACCAAGAAATGGTTTTATTTAATTAATTCAATTGTGATGGAAGTATTGGAAGATCAAATGGCACCACAAGGAGGTGAACAATATGAACAACAACAACAGAGACAACAACTTTTGCGTAGTGTCAATATTGAATTAACCTATCAGGATATTGTAGATATGGAATTAGATCCATATAGTCAACAAGATTTAGAGTTTGTTAAGGAATTTGTGTTGATTTATTGGGGTGGAGTTGTTGATGAAGTTGAGATTGGGTTGGGACTTAATAGTATTTGTTGTTAGACACGAGGGGAGCGGGGGTGGTGGTGATCTACATATTATATAACAATAATAAAGACAATAAAGAGATTATAAACAGTAAATCGTGTAATGTAACATTTAAGGGCAATTCATTTATTTGAGACGATATTTTACGCTCTTTTTGGTAATTGCTCTAAAAAGAATCAAAAGTAGACTTGCTTTAATAGTGTTATTGTTAGCCTGTCTATTAAATAGGAAATCTACCGAGCGGGAAACATAACTCCAATGGATAGCTACCATTGAGTTAAAATAAATAGACTACTATATATAGAAGTTTGAATGTGTGGCGAAAACTGAAAAATAACCGAGAGCTGATTTTTCAAATTTTTTTTAAAAAAAACATAAACACAATTTAAAATTCGTAAATGGCGTACCCCCTGGTAGTTTGCATGATAAAACAGTTTTAAAAAAAGTGGTTGATTTCTGTCAGTCGTTTAAGCTTATCGGATATTACTCACTTAAAAAAAACAAAAGAAGAGAGAATACATTTCGAAGTTAAACAACGTTATTAGGAAGGTAAATTTTAAACTGTTACACAGTAGTAGTAAATTTTTTGAGGCAAAAAAAACTACACACTGAAAATTAAAAAAAAAAAAAACTTTAAACAAAAAAAAAACAAAGTTCACGGAACTCCAAAACTTTTAACAACTCACCCTCTCTATTATTCAATTCAAAAAAAGTTAACACACCACACTCCCCACCAAAAGGTAGAAATACAAAAGGATTTAGCTCAAACTCATATATGTACATATATTATATATTCTAAATCAACTATTTTTTTTATTTTTTTATTTTTGACTGTTCTTAACTGAAAAATGAAGGGACAAATCACTCGAACCAACAACAACAACAGTCCAAAGAACGGTGGCACTGGTACATTCCAATCCCATCGCCGTACTAACTCACGTTATAATGGATCTGATGATGTATCTACTGCTAATTCCACTACTAGTGACAGTAACTTTGGAACTAATAGATTATTATATTTATTATCAAAATCAATTGGTAAAAAATGTATTGCCACTATAACTGATGGATCTCGTTATCAAGGTTTATTAGCTGCTACTGATTTATCTTCTAATGGATCAAAACCAATATCTATTGTATTATATAAACCTCAGTTGGTTTCCAAAAGATTAATTAATGAAAATAATAATCTTGATGATGGAAGTAAATTACCTGAAAATTTGGTGATTGATTCCAAGAATTTAATTGATTTTGAAGTTAATGATATTAATCTTAATGAACCAGTTATAATTAAAACTGCCAATGGTAAGGAAGAAGAACCAGTTAAGAATGATGGCGTTACTGCCACTGCCACTGCTAATACTACTGCCACCACCCCTCCTGCCTCTACAATCTCAACCACAGACAACCCTATCATAAATGTGGCTATTCCAATTGTCAAAGAACAACAACAACAACAACAACCCGTGCCACAATCCAAATTCAAAACTGATGCAGACATTTCGGGAAGATTTGCCATCAAGGAACGTGAATTACAAAGATGGGTTCCTGATGCTGATATCGAGCTTCATCCAAGTTTAACATTGGAAGGAGAAACTGGTACAGGTAGTGGTGCATGGGATCAATTCAAAGTCAATCAAGAACGTTTTGGAGTTGAATCCACATATGATGAACACTTGTACACTACTAGAATTGATACATCTGCTCCTGATTATCATGAACGTGTTGCTAGAGCTGAAAAAATTGCTCGCGAAATTGAAAACCAAGCAACTACTGATCGTCATATATTGGAAGAACGTGGAATTATGGTTGTTGATGATAGTGGAATGGATGAAGAAGATAAATACTCTGGTGTTGATAGAAGAGGTGATGAATTAATGGCAGCATTAAGAAATGCCACTTTATCACAAGATTCTTTGGCTTCTTCTGGTGGTGGTGCTGGTGCTGGTGCTGGTAGTGTCACTGGCGCTAACAATGTAAGTAAACCAAGTCCAGGGAAATATGCTACTCCAAGACAAAGAGCTTCACAATACCATGATGATCCTGCAATTGTTGCAAGTTCAGCTATTAAGGCTGTGAATTCTACTCCAACAACTGTCAATACTCAATCGAAACCGGTATCTGTACCAGCTGCTACTACTACTCTTGGTGTTGCTACTTCTACTGCGCCGGCAACGGCTGCAGCTCCTGCTCCTGCTACCACTGCTGCTACTCCAACAGCCTCCGCTCCTGCTCCTAAAGAGAAGGTCTCAGCGCCAATCCCAATCCCAATCCCAACCAAGTCTCAAGGTAGCCAATCTATTCAATCTTCAGCAAGCCTCAATGCTCCAAAGACAGAAACCAATAAACCAATCAAGAAACAGCCAGATTCAATCCCACCAAAACCACAAATTCCAGCTGTTGCTGTTCAACATAATGAATCATTCAGATTAAATGCGCAAAGTGAAATCAATTCATTACGTGAATTTAGTGCTAATTTCAAGATTCCACATAAGATGCCACAAGATTTATTACCTATTTTGGCCAAGGATAAATTGAAGCAGGATGAGATTTTAAAGAAACAACGTGAACAACAAAAGGCAAAGAAAGAGGCTGAAGTGGCTATGCAAAAGAAGAAAGAAGTTGTCGTTGGTCCTCCTCCTGTAGTAGGGGCCATCAGTGGTACTGCTACTAATATCTCACCAAGTAACACCACTGGTGGCACTAGTGCTGGTTCGACCACAACTTCCAAGACTTACAAGCTAAACCCCAAGGCAGCAGTTTTCACCCCATCGACCAAGCATGCTCAATTGGCTTCACCAAAATTGCCAAAAGCAAATTATCATAGATCTCCAAGTAATGTATCTCCAAGAATGTCCCACTCAAGACCATTTTCATCCAATGGATCAATTAGTTCACAAGCATCATCCAAAAGACATCATCAAATTTCAGCTGCTGATTTCTTTGGTGGAGCTGATAGGATCCCCACAAGGGAATCTCAAGAAAAGAAAGTCCAAGCATTTAAATTTGGATTTAGTTTATTTGTAACTACCAGAAGAAAACATAATTATGAAAAAGATGGTGATGTTGTGGTTTATGAACGGACATTCCAAACTCCACCAACTTGGGATTCAACAATTGATGAAACTCATGATAAATTATTCCCCCAATTCACTCACGTAGTCCCAACTCCCATGAAACCAATATCTGGTGCCGCTGGTGGTGCCGGAGCAGGGGTAGGTGCCGCCGCAGGTGCGGGTGCCATGATGATGCCCGGGGTTGTTTCGCCATTCTTACCTAATCCAATGATGGCTGGTGGTATCGTGCCTCCAATAGCGACAGGATATCCTCACCACCACCAACCTACTAATAAATTCCCCATGTCTCCTCAACAGCAAGCCGCTGCCGCAGCCGCAGCAGCAGCCATGGCAATGCAGTTCCAACAACAACAGCAATTCCATGCTGCTGCCATGTTTCAATACCAACAACAACAACAGCAGCATCCACAACAACAATTTCCTCCTGTTGGGATGTATCCTGATCCTACTGCATTCTTACCTCCTGGAGCTATGGGCGGTGCCGGTGCTGGTGCAGGTGGGTTTATCCCCGGTGTGCCGTTTGGTGGTGGTTCGTCAGGTATGAATAGTCCTCCAATTGGGATGGGTGGTATGACACCTCCGTATAGTGGACAACAGCCTGGTGGTTACGGTGGTGGTGGGCAACACCATGGTGGTGGAGGAGGACAAGGGAGACGATATGGCAGTCATTCGAAGAGAGGAAGTGGTGGTGGTGGTGGACATAATTGATGATTGGCGGAGAAGAGTTTCTAGAAAAAAGGTTGTTAGACAAGTGAAGGACGTGAGGTGAAGAATAGTATGTAGTTGGTAGTAGAAGGGTTAGATAGTTGAATTTATCTTTTTTTTTTATATTTGTACACCTTTTTGATTCATGTAAAGTTGTAAAGAGAGAAGATGTGTCTAGTGCTTTACCGCCTTATATATGTGTGGGCCCTTAGATTAAAAGACCGAAATATATTCAGTTTTCCTTGAAATGACAAAAACATTTTTCTTAAGAAATCTATAGGGAAGTGCTAATAAAGTTGGATCTCATCGACAGCTGGAAATCGATTATGATATTTCTAGTCATTGAACGTTAATTTTAATTAATTCCGTGGTTTTGACAGACTTTTTTTACACATTTGGGTGAGGGAAATGAAAGATAAACAAACCGGGTGTGGACGTAGCCACCCAATTTTGTTAACAAATGTATCTGATGGTGGTAACAAAGTATACTCAAAACCACTCAATAAACATGATTATACCACTTTTAAGCTTTACGCTGTAAATTATTATAATTTATAGGGTTTCTGTAGAGAGATTAGATTTCTTTGCTGACGGACAGTTTTTTTTTGTTTCACTTGCAAACATTTCTTTTTTTGTTTTAGATCAAAACATTTTTTTTTTGTTTTCCTCACGGTTAGGTTTTTTTTTGTTTCACGGGCTGACAAATTTTTTTTGTTTTAGATCAAAACATTTTTTTTTGTTCTCATTGCTAACAATTTATTTATGTTTTTACTGGAAAACATTTTTTTGGTGAATTGGTAGCCCTCATTTTTCCTGTATATAACATCGGTTCAAAATGTCCTGCATACATGTATGATGGCAATGTCGCGACAATTGAATGAATCGCGACATATGTCACGACATTACCAAAAGAATCATATATATTTAGGAGTCTATTTCTGCACCTATAAAATAGATACCTTCTATTCATTGCATATATCGTAGGTTCTTGCCATTGTGCTAAAATGTGCAAATGATATAACATTATAAACTCTAATTATGTTTAAATTTGGATAAACTTTCATCTAAAATTAATTTTTGGTAAAATTTTTGAAATACTAATGGATGGTGTGAATAAGAATATACTATATTATATTGAGTTATTATAGGATAAATAATAATAACGCATGAATCTAACATAACTCCAATACATTCCAACATCTTACATACATTGCAGCGAAAATTAGAGAATCTTATCTACTCGAAATGCCACCAATATTATTTGGAATCTAATCCATCCCGCTCATTTACAACGTCGGCTCCGATTGTTTATTTGCAATCCTGCCTTGACTTTCCGCCAAATGTATGACCTTAACAGATACCTATTTTTGACCTATAAATTTGTGAGGTTGCGAACATATCGGGGAGAAAGGGTATCCGTTTCTCCACTTTATATTAAACAATGGGTATCATATAATCTACGGTATACATCCAAACTAACCTACCTTCACTAAACATCTTACCGAGGTTTACACTTTTATCCTCTACGTTATATCACTGTATATTTATTTCTGTATGTTATTATGTATCTGAACTAAATATATAGATTGTAAATCCAAAAAAAAAAAAAAAGAATCTAATCTCCAATTTAGCCCACTACGCACGACCTAATTTTTTCTGGAACGAACTTCCATCTTTTCAACCTCAAACCTAAGAAATTTGTTAACAAACATGTAAAGATGTTCTAACAAAGTTTTCTCCCCGTTACTGCGGTGATGCGATTATACCAATAACACCCCTTGTGTATTAATTATAGGTAAATCAAGAACCAGCTATTTTGGATGACGAAACTTCTCTCCAGATTAGTCATCGCACGACCTATCAGAAAAATATGTACACCACTTAAATATGAATTTCATGAGGCTCTTAATCTTTGGGAACGATGGATGTAACATAGACACAATATTATCAAATCGACTTTAATCCATAATTTTCAATTCCTTGTAGCGGAATTTGTGAACCCCTAAGTTTATTATCGTTGCATTGGTAGTGAAATAATAGAGTAGGATTAATCGTTCCTGCACATAATAAATCATTCAAGAGATTTTTTATAAGCGCAAGGCACACACACAACTCCACCACCTGCCATCATTTAGCTAAACAACTGAATATTATGGGAGACGCTGCTACGCTTGCTAAGATAGGCGAGCTTATCAAGTCAGAGGAAGACTTGGGCAAGATAAGCTCCTTACGACAACAATTCTTGAAAGAAAAGACCTCTGTTGACAACAAGGTATCTTTGACTACTGATCGTCAAGTAGAATCTATCATGAATAATTTAAATCAATTGACTAACACTGCTAAAAGACTTGGTTCAATTAAATCCAATATTAATCGAGTGAATACTTTATATGAAGATTCCATAGTTTCTGTTGAGAATTATGAATTAATAAGAAAGATGACTACGGTGAATCAATTTTTAACCCAAGTGGCAAGTTTATATCTGGATATTTCTGGATACAAAGATTATCTTGAGATTTTGGATCGACAGATAAATTACGAGTTGGGGAAATTGCAACAGGATTTGAAGTATCCTTTACCACATTTATTTGAGATTCATTATGAGTTTAATCAAGCAAGGAATTTTCAGGATTATTTGGAAGAATACTCTTCCGGATTGTCAGACGACTTACAGTCGATTATCTTTAAGATTATTGCCCCAGTCAAGAAGACAACTAAGTTGTTTGAGGAGTTGTTGAATGAGACAATTATTGGTTTGACTGAAGCTGCCAAAGAGCAGAATTATGAATGTATGTATAGATTGATTAAGGTGATTGAGTATGAAGATAACGAGGATTTGAAGTTTTCATTAATGGAAAATCTAAAATTAAATAAAGCAAGAGATGTTAGAACGGTGAATTATTCCAGTTTCAGAAGAGCAAGAAGAAATTATAAGAAATTCTTTTATCAGAAATTAGAAGCAAGTCTTGAGGAAAGTTTCCAAAATTGTGTTGATCATTACCATGAGGATAAAATGATGGTTTATGATAATTTAGGCTGGTTAGAAGATGAATTGTTTTTCATTTATAGTAATTTAGAAGCGCATTTCCCAGCAAGTTGGAAAATTAGTTCTTTCATACTGGGTGTTTATCATAATCAATTACACAAATTCACAATTGCTATTATAAATTCAGAGCCTACTGCTGAAGATTTATTGAAAATATTGTCCTATGATTCTCACTATACCAAGTTCTTAGCATCGTTGCCATCCCGCCCGGAACCAAAAACTGCAAAATCAAAAGCAACGCCAAAAACAGTTGTTAAGTCTGAACCAAAGTCAATCATGGGTGAAGAATTAAAGAATGCCGTCTTGGAAGATTATACGAAGATGATTGTTACTAAAATGAATGAGTGGAATGAGAATTTAATGATTCAGGAAACTGCTTCATTCAAACAAAGAACAGTGTCCCCTGATATTTTTACGTATCATCAAATCATTGAAGATGAAGATCTTAATGATCAATTGATAACATATCCCATTGATACTGAAGTATATGTCTTACCTGATTTCAAAACTCCATTGACATTACTTAAAGAACAAGCTGATGTGGCTGCTGGATCGGGATATTCCAAGATCATGGTTAGTGTCATCGAGAATTGGTCACAGTGTTATATCAAACGAACAAAAAATTTTCATAAATTGGTCCTTGATGAATTTGACAGATATATGTCAATTAACAACAACGAGAAATTCTTGATTAAAGAAAGCAAGACATCAAGATTATTCAAGAGAAAGAATGCTTCGGATCCAATATTAGATATCGAAAACATGACCCCAGCCGAACTTGATGAGATTTCCAGACCAGGATTAATTGAGTATTTAACAGCATTGGGAAACACTTATGAAATTAATACTAATCGACTCCAAGAGAAATTCTTACCCAAATATAAAGAAAAAGTACATACAAATTATCACGTGCGTCTCACACAAGCTTTTGAAGATACAATGGGTCCTACTACTGACTTGAATGCTCAAATTATCGCCAACATTGTGGAAATTATCGTTAATGATTTATATCCTGCACTTTCAATCATATTCACTAAAAATTGGTATGAAGGATCAAGTCAAACTTCTGATGAACCTGAAATGGCAAATCTTATTGTGCAAACTATTGCTGAATATATGGAAGAGTTTAGAGGATATTCGACTTATGATATGTACCTGATTACTTTTAATGTGTTATTGGATAGTTTTATTGCCAATTATATAAGAATCGGATATGAAAATATCTTACATGGTGATGCAAAGAAGATCGACCCCAAGGCAGTGAAAAAGTTTAAATCATTTCCTGAAGCCGTGGGTCGAGATATTACCATTTTCTATAAAGGATTAGAACAATTATTCACAAGAAAAGATAAAGCATATTTGGCAACTACTTTAAGGGCAATCGAATACCTTGGTGATTTGGGTATGTGTGCAGATCCAATGAAAACAATTCCTGAGATTTGGGAGCATGAGATATTGAGTTCATTTTATTACTGTTCGGTTGAATATGTAAGAGGTGTTTGTTTGTGTAGGAAGGATATGGATAAACAACAAGTGAATGAATTGGTGAGAGTGTTGGGCCGGATTCAACGTGATTATCATGCTCATGTACAACCTCCAGCTATGGCAACGTCATTCTTGCATGATTTTGTATTTAAAAGTTAGATTTGGAAGTAGTTTAGTGTCTTTTAATCGCTATCAGACGAAGATGAGTAACCTAAATTTATCTCATTCTTTTGTGGTATGACATTCGGTTTTCTCTTTAAAGTAATTGTAGATGGAATGGTTGGTCGTTTTCGAATCTGAATCTTTTTCCTTGGGGGTTCTATCGGTACATCCTTTTCTTTTGTAGTAGCTTCGTCATCGGGCTGTATGATTCTTTTTCTTGATTGGAATGCCAATTTTGCCAATTCGGTTTCATCTTGTTCCGCCTTCAACTGATCTTCACTCTGTGATTGAAGTTCCTGTTGGACCTTTTCTTCTGCCAATTGGGCAACTTTATCAGCTCCTCCTTTTGCCTGAACATCATCTAATCGATTTTGCAATTCTTCCAAATGCTCATTTAGCTGCTGTTGCTGTTGTTGTTCCTTTAATCTCTTTTCCAAATTCTCCATCACGTCCCCGCCGCCATTCAATGCTTCTCTCTCGGCCCAAAAGGGATTCAGTTTCCGTTTTTCTTTCAAGAGTTGGAACCGCCTATTCTCTTCTTCTTCTCTCTCCAATCTTTTCAATAATTCATCCTCAGTTTCGCCGACTTTGGCATCCGATGTCACCTTTCTGGTAGGTTCATAATTCCGTACTGCGCCTTCTTCAGGCACATATCCCGATGTTTGTGGATTTGTTCTGAATGTGATTGAATTATTACATCCTGGGCAGGTAATATGGAACCGGATGATTTTTATATTTAGATATCTTTCATTAGTTGTTTCCTTGCGGGCATTGAAGGAACGTCGTTCGGCGATGTATTCGTTACAATTAGTGCAACGCATGGAATATGGTGCCATCATCCGGATTTTGATTGTTTGATTCGCGTTGGATTTCTTTTTAGATCGACGTGGGAGTTTTGAAGGGTCATAATCAGGTGGATAGTATTTGTTTATGACTTTTCTTTCTGACATTGTATAAGGTGATGTAGCTTAAGAAGGCTAGTTGATTCTATTTTGATTTGAGATGGATAAAATATAGCACCGAAAAAATAGTGGTGGTCTTCTTCGGTCAATTAGCGAAAACAAAATTGCCCAAGAACATATAACAAAAAAGTAGAGGCATACAAAGGCAATGATTACAAACTACATACGAACCTGTTTGGTTTTACACAAAAAAACACTTCCTTGATAATATACAAAATAGGGGCGGTTGTGTGGGCTCTTTATTAAATAATAGTAAAGATGTTTTTGTTTCGACAAAAAACCATTCAAACAATACAGAATCCAAAATATTATACTTCTTATTAAAAGTTTTATTTATATTAATGCATTTTATATCCTCAAGTTTAATCAGCTTGTCTCTTAGCAGCCTTCTTGGCAGCCTTCTTTTGAGTACCAAAGATCTTCTTGTCTCTGTTCTTCTTTTGTTTTCTTTGTTGTCTGGAAGCCTTTTCAACCTTTTCAGCTAAACCATATCTAACTAATCTGTAAGCTGGTTCGAATTTCTTAGCATCAGCAACGGATTGGTAGATTAAACCGAAACCAGTAGATTTACCACCACCAAATTGAGTTCTGAAACCGAAAACGGAAACAGCATCTTTTTCAGCCTTGTAGATTTCAGCTAACTTTTCTCTTAATTCATCCTTGGAGACATTAGCTCTGTTTGGGTGCAAGACATCAATGACGAATTGTCTTCTGGCTAATAATGGGTTGGAGATAACCTTTCTAGTTCTGATGGTAACAGCGTCACTCTATATAAAGAAACAGTTAGTAAATAGGTTCAAAAACATTATATAAATTTCGACAACATATTGGAGGAGGGTATAATGTATAACCTGTTTCGTTTCAATGGTTGATTCTCTTCCATTGCGAATATGGTGCAATTTTTTTAATACAGAAAATTCATATCTCAATCTGAGCCTATATTGCGGTTGTTTCACGGACGCCTCTCCTTCGATACATATACCAAGTAGTAGTCTATGTTGTAGATATGTGGCATTAATATAGTGGTTGAAAATTTTTCATAGAAGCTCACTTTAATGAGTTGGGTAGTTGAGTCTTACAATATTTCGGTTTTGGATAAATCCTTTGCTTCCTCTAGTTGTGTCATTATATCACTTTCCTCTCTCACTCCCTTCTCCTGTGCATTGTCAGATTCGATATATAGATATATGGTTCGTTACATACCATATTGATGATATTATTCCTTTGTTATACAGAGAGTGTTTCAACTGAATAAAATTTTCAATCACTTTAATTTTTTTTTTCAGTAACAAGTGCAATGTTTAGACAGAGAGGACATTGCATACTTAGTGAGTTTAATGTGCGTGACTGCATATAGCTCCGTTTGGAAATGCTAACTAAGACGCATTGTTGCTAACAAAATCTTTTTTTTTACTATGCGTGTACTTTGAAACAAAAACGGCAATAATGTTTCCGGTATATAACTGCCTTTTCTGAGAAAAAACAGTCACTCTGCCACGTGATTACACAAATTGTTAAAAAGTAACGTTGGCTCACCGAATTAATTTGCAACCATCACCAAAAGGACAAACTTAGCAATCATTCAAGCGGGCTTTATGCTTATTTTCAGTCTACAAGGGAACTTCACTGATAAGATACATTAACTATTAAATAAGTATTACAATTATAAATAAATATTAAAAAATTATATAATCTAACAGGGGATCATTATAATTAAACATGTTTATAATTCAAAATCTAGATATTCTCCTCCTAATTGGAAGCAGCTTACTTTTTATACCTTAAAACCAAATAACTGGCTGCTCTGTAAAAGAAAATAATCGCAATCAACACACCTACCCAAAGACCTTTATCATACTTACCATATCCAAGTTGGTCTAAAACAGCACTACCAGCAATCTTACATTGGCCCATCAAATCGGAATTATACATACAATGGCAATCTGAATCACAATTAAAATTTCTGTTGCTGAATTCGTTGAACATCATTCCTTGGAACACGTATCTTTGATAATCAACCCAATAGAACGTGTAATACCAGAAAACGTTCAAGATGTTGGCCGAGACTAAGAACCCACCAACTGCCATCCATAATCCATTAGCAAAAGCAGTTAATGCTAGTGAAATGACAAAATTGGGAAATATGGAAGCAATAAAAATAGTCATTGATTCGGCAGCAACGAGATCAAGGAATAGCCACATTAAATAATAAAAGAATCCTGTCACTGACTCGTTGAAATTAACCATGAAGAAAGTAATAACACTGAAAACAGTAGCAATTAGGAATAAAAATGGAAGGCCAACTAAGAAATTGGAAATTGAGAAAGCTAATGGTCCATACAATCCCATTTAGTCTTTCCTTTTTATAACTTAAGTAATCTTCGATATATGATGGGATATAAGCAACTGACATAAACGACATAAAAGCACCAGAGAAAAAGATAGCATTGATAAATGGTTGGATATTTTCTTGATCTTTACCTAATCTAAGCCAAACCGTACCCATTAATATAGCTAACCCCAAATACATCACCAATCTGACATAATAAGTCAAAATATCTCTTCTAGCTTTGATAAGAACACGTTGAAGAAGAATAAATGTGTTTCTTACTTCCTTCTTCAAATCAAACTTGTCAACATCTATCTGGGAGTCTGTTCCGCTAAATGCAGTATCCATTGTCACCTTTTCCCAATCACGGCATGGTACGCATTCTTTCCATTTAGTAACAAGATCATCCAAGATTCCCATTTTCTCTGTTGCTGAACCATGAGAATCTCCAGTGAAATCAATATTGATTAAATCCAAGACATGCTCTGATGGATTAACATAATTCGGGATTGGGTAACCAGCATTATCAAAATAGTTAACAACATTATCGACTCTACCATGATAAATAGTCTTACCCTTGGACAAGAAATGCACCTTATCGAATAACTCAAACGTATGAGTTGAAGGTTGATGAATTGAACACAACACTATCATGTCTTGTTGCTTAGCAATCTTCTTAATCATAGTAATAACTTCTCTGGAAGCAACTGAATCTAAACCTGAAGTTGGTTCATCCAAAAACAAAATGGATGGTGAGGTAATGATCTGTGAAGCAATACTAACTCTTCTTTTTTGTCCCCCGGAAATACCCTTTTGAATGGGACTACCAATCTTTACTTTTCTTTGACCTTCCAATCCCAATTCAGAAATAATGGTTTCTACCAATTCTTTTCTATAAGAAGGATCAACGCCAGCCAATTTTGAAGCAAAATCTACAGTTTCCAAAACTGTCAATGACCCAATCAAAGAATCTTCTTGTTCAACATAACTCGAGAGTTGTTTGATTTTAGCCAAGGTTGCTTGTTCTTTATCCATTAAAATATCGCCAGTAAGGGTGGACTTTGAAGGGATACCACGATGAGCTAAAACGTTTAATAGTGTTGATTTACCACATCCTGATGGACCCATGATTGCAAGCATTTCTCCAGCAGATACTGTCCCGCTAACATTATCGAGAAGGACTTGTTTGTCCCCTGTGCTTAGTTGTAATTGGATCTCTGACCATGTGAATGTATCAATTTTGCCTGACATGTTTTGTTATTTTTTTTGCAGTCAAACTAATAAATCTGAACTGTGGCTCTTGGAACAATAAGGAGTTGCAAACACTAAATTGATTTTTGGATCTTCCCGTTTTATATGCTGAAAACGGAAAAACGGAAATTTTTGAGCGCGATTTTGTGTCATGTTTTTAAATCAACATCCAAAGTCCGAGTGAAATTTTTTTTTTGCAACCTAAAGTAACTCGGGGTTTGAATTTAGGGATGAGTAAGAAATTCGGTGATAACTTAGTAATCATTGAATTGATAAGATGTATTTTCTTCGGTTTTACAACGTACTTGGCTCCGTCTTCAGGGGTTCCAAAAGGGATCAGTTTTACGACTTTTGCCAACCCAACAACTTTGGTGTTATGAGCAACTGCGAAATAGAAACAAAACAAACCTAGTATGGAATTAATGCAACAAAGAATTTATCTGCCGAATAATCATATTATATTCGGACAACCCCCGCTTGTGACAAATAGGATTCCAAAGAGTGCACTTGTAAATGGCAATTATGTTTTAAAGCAGGCTCTGTTTCATGTTGAGCCAGACTTGAAAAAGATTATCCAACTGGCGAACATACTCGTTATGGTTCTAACCCTTTATTCTGCTAGCTATATATTTGGTTTAATTGAACTTTTCATTGTTGATTGTGAAATGATGGAGTTGGTTTGTGTGTTGCTCTTATGTCTTTAGGAGTTTACTAACGGAATTATCTCCACCTTGTTACCCTGCTCCATGCGGGCCATGGCAGTTCAAGAACATTTTACCTTGCAGCGCTGTTTTGTTTCTAAATAACAGAGGACAGCAAGTTTATGATTCTTCAGTAAATATGTATTGCAGCCTGTGGAAGAAACTGAACAATAGTGAGCAAAACAGTAACTACCCCAGTGTTCCCCTCTCCGAGAACTTACCTACAAAGCCTTGTTTTCGGCATCGGCTCTGGAGATTCTTTGGCGGTGTATGCATGATTAGAATCATTAGTCAACTGCCAAGTATTTTTTTGTTTTTGTAACTTGATTCGGAATCCGTCTCCTTCAATTAGTAATTGGCTTCACGCGAATCAAATAAGGGTGAGCATTGTGACGAGGCATTTTGTACACCCCAGTTACGTGTCGTAATTAATACCTTCCTGAGGAAGTTGTTTCCCTTGGTCAAATAATTCACAAATCAACAATGAATGAAGGGGGTCGATGTACTCCGAAATCATTTCTGTATGTAGTCTGATATAGTCGTAGGTGAAAAGAGCATCTAAAAACAGCTGTATCATGCTTGCCTCTACTTGACAGGTGAACATCAAGCTTTGACATAATTATTATTTCTCGGTTATTGCTTTCAACGGTTTTAAAACGTTGTGAGAAAGGACCCCTAAAAGCTTCAAAAAAAAAAGAAATTCTAATCGGAATATGTCCGAAGTTTTTGCTACACAAAATAAATCAATATTCAGGAACAATGCATTAAATAATAAATAATAAATTATACACTCAAGAGACTAACCAGAGCCTATAGACAATGAAGTTTACACACATAGTAGCTTTTTTCTGCTTAGTTGCGTTTGTGTCTTACTCCTAAGATATGGGATAATACCGATGGACCGAAAGCAAACAAAAAAACAAGACCACACATTAAACCAGCACTGCCTGCAAATCCTAATCTGGCAAACATATCTGGGAAATAGAATGGACCAAGGAATCCAAAAATATTTCTAACAAAGTTAATGAACAAACCAACATCGGCAGCATTTTCAGGTGCACTATCAAGAGCAAAGGTAGTTATAACTGTAGCCACGATATTGTTACCAGCAGCAGCAATAGCAGCGCCAATCAATGGCTTAATGGTCCAGCGGCTGTTGTTTGCTTTGTTAAGGAAGACACCCCAAATGATTAACCCAACAATGACTAAAAGATATCCATTGTAAGAAATCCAGATTCTATCAGCGATAACTCTTGTACCATTTCGTTTCTTAATACATTGATTCATCCACCAGTCTGATAATGGACCAGCAAGTATCTCACCAATAATGGACCCAATGATGATTGAGATGTATTGAAGAGAAAGTTGTTGTGGGTTGAGGTTGAAATATGGGATCATCACTTGTGGCATTTCCACGACAAGAACAATATTGGCATAACAGAATGTAATCGCAAGGGAGATGACAGACATAGTGACATCAAAGTTGATTGCTTGAAGGAATGGAGTATAAAACACACTCCAGTTGAATTGTCTGGCTTTCGATTTACTAAGACCTAAGAATTTCATGACTCCAGTAGATTCATAAGTTGGATCATGACGAGTGTATACTGTTTCTCTTGAGAAGAAGTATAATAAGAATTGAACAAAATTCATAATGGCAAATACAAAGAAAATCCATTTTGTACCAACATGATATTGAATAAATCCCGTAAAGAATGGACCAGCCGGTGTTCCAATGATCAACCCTAAAGACCACCAGCCATTCTTCTTACCTCTTTCAAAGGAAAAGGCTAAATCACTGACAACTGAAGATCCAGCAGCAGCAGCTGTAGATACAAATGCTGCAACCAATATTCTAGTGGCCATTTGTTGACCATAGCTCTTAGCAAATCCACCAGCAATATTAAGAACGCAACATGCGAAAGCACCAAATGTCAAAAAGAATTTTCTACCATAGGTATTCATCAAAGGAACCCATAATAAGGGCAAGACACCAAATACTGCAATTTGAGCCGAAGTGAAATATGCAGCAGTTGGTAAATCAACACCATATTCCTCGGCCATGGTTTCAAAAGCAGGAGTTAAGCCAGCAGCCATAAACGTGGATGAAAATGTACCAAATGCAATCAAGAAGATTTCATAGTTTTTCTTCCAATTTTCCCAGTTCAAAGGATCTTGAGGATCAGCAGAAGGTAATGGGTCTAGTTGAACAGAACCGTGTCTTGAAATAAGATACTGTTCGTGTTCTGGGTCAAGGGTGTAAGCGACTGGGTCGAAAAGTTCTTCAACGTGAGATTTGGAGCCCTTTTCGTAGTCACTAGCTATTGATGGGGTTGACATTTGTTTTCTATTGGTTGATGAAATTAGAAAAGAGAAGGAAACAAACAGAAGCGAGGGAGCATTTGCATCCGTTATATATGAAGCCCATTAAATGACACATCTGAGCTGAAAAATATTTTTTAGTTGAAAAAAAATATCTCACCAATATTAATAATAAAAAAAAGAAATCCCTCCTCCATGTTCTTCTCCTCTCCGGAAAAAGTCACAAAGATGGAGTTCATTTGGGGACTCCGAAATAGGGAGGGGGAGCTGACACAAACCTGCTGCTTGAAAACTGATGGACTCGCCAACTGCCCAGGAACCTTCGGCTAAAGAGAGGAAATACTCTCATAGTATTTTATCTACATATGAATAACATGCAACTCGTTCCTCAATATTTCAGTACTTAGAAAAAGAAATCGCTTCTATTAAATAAGAGTTTGCATTCGGGAATGGTTGCAAAAAAGCGAGCGAACCAACTTGGAGACTGCGTGATTACGTGGTTATCTCGGATATTGCTTGCCCAAACAAAGATAGATATACATCTCATTGTGTGAGCCAGGGCGTTGGTTTGGAGTTCAAAACTGATTCGATAACAAATTAATTATTGAAATTGGTAATAGTAAAAGTTTTTCTCAAAAAATAAATTTTACGGAATTGGGACCCGGAAAAAAATAATTTGAAGTGGGGCAAAGTTACGCAAATATTATGGCCAGATTAAAGCTGCATTTGCCCCACTTACCGTTTTGACAGCTTCATGCAAAGAAAAGTTCGTTCCGAACTTGTCAAAAGATCTAACCGTCAGTTGCATGAAAAGCAAATTAGATTCTAATGATGTACGCAGCACAGATGTATTATGTTAACTGTTTGCTTAAAGGTTTTTTTTGTTACTTCTAAGTATTTTTTTTATGAAATTTCTTTTTCTTTTTGTTTGGCCGAAAAGTAAAATAATTTGGTGCTTAGTAAACGACCTTTGTCACATTAGTAATCGGAGATCTAAATCCTTCCAACTTGATACTTCGTTGTTTCTTTCTTTGTATTTAGTACAAAGACTTCCTTCTCGGAAATGCTTGTGACCTGTTGTCTGGCGGTTTTCTTACACAATGAGAGCTAATTCCGTTTTCATCCAGTTGGTGGGTGAATTAGCGAACATCCTTGCCAAATAGAATGTTCTCGTACCGAAAGTCAACTAGTGCCCGGGTTAGGTTCAGTCCACACTTACAGGGCATCAACGGGAAAGGTTATTGAATAAGGTGCCTGTAAGGAGTTGGTTCCTTGTTTAGAGGTCAGAAGGAGATTGGTCATCAATTATCTACCGCCAATGTAGTCTTCGCGTGAATAGTTGTTGTATGTTTTCCGAAACGTGTGGGGTTTCGGGAAAAGACAAAAAGTTCAAAGAACAATGGAAATAGGTGTTTGGTTCAACACGAAGTTCCAGCTACGGAAATTGAATAAATTAATGTTTTCAAATGCATCAACTTTAAATGTAAATTTATAAAAGAAATAAGTCCTTATACTCCAATATTTCATTAATACAACTCCCATCTAATCAACCCACTTTTCCCCAGTCAAACTTTCATAAGCTTCAATATACTTTTCTTTGGACTTAATGGCAATCTCTTCGTCCATCTTTACTCCATCTTTACCTGCAAGTCCTTTTGAAGTCAACCAATCTCTCAAGAATTGTTTATCATAAGAATCTTGAGATTTACCCAATTCAAAAGTCTTTGCATTCCAGAATCTTGAGGAATCTGGAGTTAATACCTCATCAACAAGAACTATATTATCATTTTCATCCAACCCGAATTCGAATTTTGTGTCTGCGATTATAATTCCTCTAGTTTTAGCGAAATCTTTAGCTTTTGAATAGAGCTCGATAGCTTTTGCTGCTAATTTGTCGCATAATTCTTGTCCCACAATTTTTGCTGCTTGTTCGGGAGAGATGTTTTCATCATGTTCACCTTGTTCGGCTTTAGTGGATGGGGTAAAGATTGGGGCGCTGAATTCTTGAGATTCGACCAATTCTTGATCAACAGGTAAACCATGGACTGTTTTGGAATTCTTGTATTCTTTCCAGGCAGATCCAGTAATGTAACCTCTAACAATTACTTCTAATGGAATCAATTTTAACTTTCTAACTAATAATGCCCTACCAGACAATTGTGCTTTATATTTTTCTGTAGATAATTCTTGAGGTAATTTAGCAAATAAAGATTCATCATCACAAGTATCTAAGATCAAATGGTTTGGAATTGAATCTTTTAAGAATCTAAACCAGAATTCAGACAATTTGGTTAAAATCTTCCCTTTATTTGGAATACCATTTTCCATTATAACATCATAAGCTGAGATACGATCAGTTGCAACAAATAACAAGGTTTCGTGGTCAACTTGATAGATATCTCTGACCTTACCTCTAGCAATGAGTGGTAAGATTCCGTCTAAGTCAGTGGTAGTTAATGAGTCTGACATTGTCAATTGGAACTGTTATTCGTTTTCTAGTGAAGAGAGATGTCTTAGGCTAGGGGTGAAAAAAAACAAATGAAATTTTTCAAGAGGTGCGATTTTTTGACTCACATGGGATGATTCATTGTTTTTGACTCCGATTAATCAACCAATTTGCAGTTTTTCAAATGATCTCCCCTAGAAGTAATTAATACGCTGCTTTTGATGTCCAAAAAGTTTTGTGTCCTTGCTCTGATATGGGTATCTTCTTTCAACCAAGAAATTTAACAAAATTTAGAATTCTTTGGAAGGAATCAAATTCTGATCATGTTTTACCCAAATTCCCCGATTTGGCTGCAAAACTGAATTCTATCCACTGTTCAGTAGAGTAACAAATCATATACAACATGCATATTATATTTTTGGTTACTACAAATTACTCTGTATAAACTCTATACTATACCTCTCTTACAATAATTGTACCGTCTGTAGAAGAGGAAACAATAATTGATTCCAGTGGATGATACGCCACATCAATTACCGTACCTTCGTGGCCAGCATACTTCCCAACTATACGTCTCGTACCCAAATCCCAAATTGTTACAGTTGCATCTTCGGATCCTGAGACAATTCGAATATTGTCATTAGAAAAACATGCCCGAATAAGTAAATTCTCCTTTCCTGACGGTGCACCTTCGTAAACATACGGATTTTGTCTATTTATGCCTTCTGGAACAAATTCCTTTGCATTATACGATCTAATGACTCCATCTAAGCTTCGACTAACCAACATCGTATCATCTGGACTTATCCCCAAAGAAGAAATCAGCAGTTTGACGCCCGATTCACTAGTCCACATTGCCTTTTCCGACATCCTCACATCATATGCTAGTACCCTACCTTCAATTCCTGAAATAAAAGCATTTCGTCCCAGTCGACTAAAGGTCCCACATAAGAGCGGCAAAGCACCCCCTGGTTCTTTTTGTGTGATTTTCTGGACTGGATTTCTAACTTTTGAATCCCAAAATAATGCCTGACCATCATCGCCCACCGACATAATCATATCATCACATGAAGTGGCAATTTCGTTCACAACACTCCCAGGATCATGCCCTAGACATTTTCGTACTCTATTCCCTGTATGTGCATCCCAAACCCCGACTGTGGAGTCTGCGCTGGCACTCGCGATTCTGGAATCGTCATGGGTCCAGGCGGCGGAAATAACCGCACTACGGTGTCCTGAAAGTCTCGCATAGTTTGGTGATGGGTCGGATTGGATTATGGGGAGGTTCCAGAGAAGGATTTGTTTGTCCATTCCTGTTGATAGGATTTTTGTACCGTCGTGGGAGAATTTGGTGGAGAAGACTGGTCCATTGGAGTGGCCATCGAGGATAACTGCGGAACTGTATAGCACTCGGCCCGATCCAGTGGTATTCGTTGATGAATGTATTAGACTGGATTCAATTCCATTTCCGCTCTTCTGTCGCTTGACTAATGACATCGTGGGTGTATAGTTTGTTTATAAATGCTCCTCTGGCTGACAAAAAAGTTTGACAGTGCAAAAAATTGCGCTCGGAAACCTAAGAGGAGATTGAAATTTTCTCGATCTTGTAAAAATGTGAGCAACAGAGCCTTGCTCTGTTAACCAATCTACTGAAGCACAATGAATTGATGTTTACGTTAACAACGTAAACACGTATATTCAAATAAAAAAGGGATAAGTACTTCTATAATACTCATCAAGGTTGTTCTATATAAAAGTTACTTCTATTCATTTTTAAATTCATTCTCAATTTTATTTTTCGTCTACCTTTTATTTTGGTCACATGTTTTCTTTTTCTTGCTTACTACTATTGGGTTACTCGGTATTTTTACAGATCTAAGTTTTATTTTTAAGTTTACATATTTATTAAAATTTATTTATACTATAGAATTAGCCAGCCACCCACTCATGTCAAATACTCATAATTATTGTTATCAATACGCTTGATAAACTTCTTTTCTATCAATTGATCAATGACTCTTTTCACATCGATAATCTTAGCCGAAAATCTCGTCATGGCTTGAGGCAACACTTCTTCAATCAAAGCATTATGGGAGCATTGTCTTCTAGATTTCATGATACGAACAATACATGCAGAAAGATAATTCTTACGGAATTCTTCAATTTCCTTATTAGCTTCCTCTTCTTCTTGCTTAGGCTCACTTGTTTTGATGGAACTAATGAAGTTAACTTTCAATTTTTTCGACTTATATTCTTCAACCATTGTGAGGACAGTTCTTGGAGTAAATGGCCCTGCTGGGGATTGATCAATTAATTTATATTTAGTGAATGGTAATAAATGTGCTTCAAAGACTTGTTGAGCAGTTCCAACAATTTCATGCAATTCTTGGAAATTATAACTATTCTTCTTATTAAATGCCATCAATATCATCAATTGGACTTGAGAAACAGAAAACAAGAAAGGTGGTTTACCCTTTCTTGATAAATTGGCCTTCAAATCGGCTTTACCATGGTTCCATAACCACTTCAATTGTCTACCAGTATGTTTAGATCCATAAATCTCAACAACTTTATCAAATGGAGCTTGTAATTCGGCAGGTACCTTCAAGTTATAGTCGCCCATATGCTTGAATGGCCATGTACTTTGGGCAAGAACCAATGGGTTAAATTCCTTGACAATACTATCAGAAGAAACATGTTCTTTAACATTTGCCTTCAAATCTTCTGAAGCCTTCATATCAGAAAACATTTTGGTCATTTTATTGGTATATTCAATTGAATTTTCTTCTTGGAGTCTATGAAGCAAACTTTCTTCCAATTCTTCTGACTTACAATTACCATTGATTAACCGCTTGGCTAATAAACGACGGTAATATTCTTCAAATGCATCTCTGTCGTTCAAGAATTTGAACACAATGATCAAATTATCGACATTCATATCTGCAATGTCGGCATCTTTACTTGATGATCTCAAGAAACCGTCGGCATATCTAGCCAATATATCCGGAGTCTTGCAATTGCTTCTTGGAGTTGGAGTTGCGATTGGATTCTTATTGACAAAATGACGGCAGGCATTATCAAGGGATCTGATGAATCTTGTATCCTTGTTAAATGCTTGGATCACAACATCATTGAATTGATTATAGATTGCAATCAATGTATTGACATAAGTCTTTGGATCAATGGCGTTTGCTGCACCAGTCTTTTTTTTAGGTTTTGCTGCTGTTCCTGTTTCGGTAGCGCTGTTGTCGGCTTGTGCTTCCGCATCTGCTGCCTTTTTGATTTCTTCAATGGCTTTCATGGCTTCACCTTTAATATATTCTTCTAATGTGTCCGCTAATGGATCTAAAGTTTTAGGAACTCTTGCGAGCAATTTATACATTCTCTGAATATGATCAATTTGGTTTTGTTGTAACAAGATGAGGAATTGACTATACATTTCGTCAGCATGGTTTTCAATTAATGAAGCATTCAATGCATCTAACAATGGTTTCTTGGTGTGTTCTTCCAAGTAATTGTTAGATCTTGAAATTTCTTCAGCGAGCCTAGTTTCACATTTCTTCATATAATCAACAACATTATGCTCAGCAAGATATTTACTACTTTCTTTAATATAGTAGTCAATAGTTGCCTTTATAAATGGGATTTCAAATGAATTAACATAAATGATTAAATTTGGTTTTTTCAAATCTTGAGGATCAATACTTAAAAATACCAAAGATTTAATAGCACCTGAAATTAATGAAGTATCAACAATCATATTATTTCTTTGTTTTTCAATTAAATCCAAAACTTCCTTAATCAAAGTATCACCATTTGGTTCAAACATTGCTTCTTTCCATTTGAGTAATGATAAAGTATTAACATCAAATATATCTCTTCTACCATCGGCTCTTTCCTTTTGAACCCAATACCGATTCATATAATCAAATACATTATTCAAATATACAGCACCAATAGTGAATCTGGTCCATTTCCTGACATAAAACTCCAAGAAAGTCTCGTTGGTTTCCTTTTTCAATCCTTGGATATATTCAGTCAAATAAGAAACCAACTTATTGTACATATCAGCCCCAGCCAATGAATAATTGTTGTTATTATCACCACTACGTGCACCAGTACTATGCCGAGACTTGTTGATACAATAATTGTAGACGGCTGTATAACAATTCATGTACATTTTGGAGGTGACGACTTCGTCAGCCGCGGAACCCAATATACATTCTAAACCTGGTTGAACAAAGCTCCAAGTCGCGTTTAAATCGGAATAGGCTGGAAGAGACATTCAATGAAGGGTATTGATTGATTTGATTTGGTTTTAAAATTCTATTTTTGGATTTGTTTTTTGAAGTTGGTCAAGGTTTTAGGGTTCGTTTATTTATTGGGAATAATTTCTCTGTCTTACCGAAGTGTGGAGGGTTAAGTTCAATTAAAAGTCTAACAATCTATTAAACTCTCTTCTTTGTGTTTTTTTTCTTTTTAGGGAATGATTGGAAGCCTTTCCTCCTTTGTTTCCTTAAACAGAAAGAATGGCAATTTCAAAGAACTCTGAAAGTTTTGAAAGTTTTTTTTTTGACAAGACTACAATGTCGTATTTACGCAAAAGAGACAGAGAGAATATGTACGACATTCTTCATTCCAACCCCAATGGTGTTAATATATTATAACTTACTTATGCCATATCTAAGTCAGTCCGTGGTCCTGAAGTACTAACTCTATCAACTACTCTTAATAAACTAATTGTAAAAGTTATAACCCATAGACATAATATAGTAAATAAAAATGCAGCCAATGCTCTTTGTCTTCGACATATGGTACCCACAACGGGAAATAAACGATCAACACCAACTCTTGTATCTGCTTTACAAAACCATTCCTCTTCCAACAATGTATTAAACGTTAAGGAAAGATTTGCTGATGAAAATATAATGAAAAGTAAATCCAACATAATTAATCTCATTTTACTCATTGGTTCTCTTAATCCCAATGGTTTCCCTGAATATTCATCATATGCGATATAAATCACATATATTAATGCTATTGCCTGTACTACAACTGCCATGATTGTGCTTGGTTCTTGTGGAGTGACATGTCCTTCCCAATTTTCTAACGAAAGTTTATATATCGATCCAGCCAACCCTAATGCACATATACATAGTATTAATGTCAAAATACGAAGAATTAATGGAACTAATGGATTAAATAAAAATACTCTTCTAAGTCCAGGCAATAAGTGTTTTCTATTCTCTCCCATCCAATAACCTGCGGTTGATCTCACTCTTGTGTTATTCTCATCTTTAGTACTATTCAGACGTGGACGGAAAAATCGAAGTATTCTACCACGATTATTATGCAGTGATGTTCCACCAGTATGTGATACTTCAACAAATTCTGATTTTAAACGTTCATCCCCACCCCAGGGTGAATCAAGATCATAATTCTTCATATAGTCTGCTCCATAAGATATTTTGTCACTAGTATATGTAATTGGATTTCGAATAGATTGGATAAAATTATGCCAATTTCCATCCAAAGCTCGAATATATGGATCTTGATTGGCAAAACTTGCATATTGGTCCTCTTCTATGTTACTTGGAATATTTATACTTGTAGTGGTGTTTGTGCGTGTATGAGTGGTTCCTCGTAGTGCCATTACTTGTTCATATGATATTGAATTAACCCGCAGGTCACTAATTGTACCACCACCGCCCTTTAAATGAGCTTTTGCTATTGTATCTAGGACAAATGGAGGGATTCTATTCGGTACATGACTATATGTGCTGATATTAACATCCTTGAATGGATTGGGAGGTAATTCCGGACTGATACTTCCTGACCTACTCCTATTATTGTTATTATTATTATTGTTGTTGTTGTTGGTATTTGCCAGCGTACTCCCTTCTTGGTTAACTTTACTCATGGAAAGTCCTTATGTATGAATGCTTGGGTATGTTGAGTAATAACTAGAAATGATGCTACGACTGAAGGTCTTGTGGCCAGTTTTATCGTATAGGGTTTCAAGGATGGGGTTATACTTTTTTTTTCTTTGTATACAAAAAGAAAACTGCACTTGACACAACAAAACACAAAAAAAAAAGATTATTACTGAGTCACGTGCCTTTTTTTGTCTGGCTGCAAATAAGTATGACACTAGAATTAGTTGTACCAACCACCTTTTATTAAGCACTGTATCCATCGTAATGATTCATGATTCTTAGTAAAGTTTTCAGAGTAAGTGTATTTGTTTCCTACTTCTCAATTAAGGTGTCAGAGAAATGAATAAAACACAGCTAGGGTCCTTTCTTCTAAGCTGTGAATGTCGCATTTCACCTCAACCGTAGCAGTCACATTAGATACCCCAGAAATATTACAGAGTAATACACCTTAGTGCAGTGGCTATGCCTTTAGTGACAGATTTTGACTTATGACTTCATTGTTAACTAATTACGTCAAAAGAATTTATTTCTTGGGAAATTTTTCACAGTTTACTAACCTGCAAAAAAAGACACGCAAAAAAATAAACATCGAACAACTTTTAACTCCGCTAGCAATTACCTCCTTGCCTTTGAAAGTTCACTTGCTTTATTTTAAATTGTTTGCCGGAAGAAGGTATCAACTGTTCGTTCTTTTTGTTTATAACCCCTGTTAAAGTGTCATAACCCGCTGATTCAACTATATAAAAAATATTCGATGTACCTTGGTAATCAATTAATAATATGTCGTACCCGCGGCTCATCCCATTTCGCCACCAAACTCCATTCCAACGCGAATAATTACTTTGCAACTTCAGTGTCAAAACGTTTCCAATCAACTCAAACCACTAATAAAATCCTCAATAAGAATTCAATCTATGTTGTATCAATACCAATTACCACGTCAAAATCGTATATTTATTGCAACCATCGTCCAAGTATGTTGGGAAAATCTCAATCAGATACCATTCCATCAATTATTAAATTCGAGAATAAATTAACTCAATTGGCAACTAAAGGATGGTCTAAATTATCACAATCGGAAACATCTATAAATGTAAAGATAACTAACTTGGTTAAAAAACTATTAACTACTATTCCATATGAAGAGAATTGTTTACGATCATTCCCGAGCAAAAAAGCAATGATTAGAGAAATAAATGAAGAATCTATGGAATCAGTGAATTCAAAAATGACGACTTCTGATTCTCAACCTAATATTATTCAATCAGAAATTGAAAATTTGAATATTAAAACTGATCAATTAAAACCAATTCCGTTATTTCATCCTTCTTTCCAAAGACCAACAACAATTTTAAATCAAATCTATAGTTTCCGGGAAGAAAATCAAGCCAGACATCAAAAATATATCTTATTATGTTCTGTGGGTATGGTCGCTAGTCTTCCACTTGGGTTGATTCCTTTGGTGCCCAATGTCCCTGGATTCTATCTCGCATATAGAACATATTGTCATATTAAAGCTCTATTGGGAATTCAACATCTTGATTACTTGTTAGAAACTGAACAAAAACCCACCCAAAATCGTACTGAAGAAATCGAGGACGGGGAAGAAGATATGGGTGAAGTGGAATTAGCAGATGATGTGACTGTGAATGATACTACACATTTATCATTCAAGCCAATTCGTAAAATGGATGAAATCTATGCACGTGAGAACAAACGTAGTAAATTAAATGAATTTATCAATGAAGAAGAAGAAGTTGTAATTATTAATGAAAAGATTATTGATCTGTTAGTTAATGAATTGGATTTGGAACATTTACGTGAAGATTTAAATAGAGCGTTGAAACAAGAAACTGTGAGATTAAATAAAGACATTAAAGTTGATGATCCTGTTAATTAGTTTATCTAGAAAAATCTGTACATATATATAAGAAATAAAAGTAACTTGGTATAGATTAAGTAATATCTTGGTGCAACTTGTGATCGGAATAAAATTCTTAGGTCGAAGCCCTAATCGGAAGCACGTGACTGAAATAAGATCTTTTTGTTTGGAACAAATGCGGGTAACCTTCTTTAATTATTACTTACCAATTACCAAAAAAACACTTCTCCCCACCGCCGCACTCACATCTTTTGTTGGTGAGAAAAAACTTTGAATGATCACCTCTCCCCTTGTTTAAAAAAACTTTTCCATATTTAAATTTCTTTCATCTTCTTCTTTTTCCTTTTCTTTTCCCCCCATTATACACTAATTATCGTTCAATATGAGAGATAAGTGGAGAAAAAAGAGAGTTAGAAGACTTAAGAGAAAGAGACGGAAGGTTAGAGCTAGATCCAAGTAATCGGACAACACTAATATATAGCTTTTAAAAGGGAAGCAAGGTATCATGATATTATGAAGATATTGAAGAATTGAAATAGTTTTTATCTTTCAATTGACTTTTTCTTGTTGTGTGGGTCTAGCAATTCCAAAATTTGCTAATTGAATATGAAGTTGGTTGTGAGGTTGTGTTTTATTATCAGTTGCTTTTAAAATGTTTTTAATATTTTGGTGTCTATTTCTTTTAATAGTCATTATAGAGTGGGTTATTTTTTCTAGTTCGTTCATAAGAATTACCGTCATTTTTAATTTACATTTAAATGATTTATGTCCGTATATATATTAAAAAAAATAAATGAATATCAACAGTTTATGTTGGTATAAGTTTTATTAAAAAAATGTTAAATGTAAGAAATGATTTGGAACATGAAATTTTGGTTGATTTCTTTGAAACTTGTTGTAATTACTAAGTTCACTCAAAATTTTGTTCCAACTTTTTTCGCAACCGCGTTCACTCGATTTTTGTTTGCAATATAAAAATTGTATATTCATAACTAGGGTATTAAACCAAAAGAATATAAAAACGCTCAGTGGCAGAACTATGTCAACATGCTTTGACTGGATACTACATCAGTAATTAAAAGAATTCAAACAAAATAGGTTCCAACTCTCGTGCGGACCCCACGTTAGCCTATCCTGTACTTACGCTAATCTTATAAATCAGGGAGTTCATTCATCAAGTGCTCTTTCGTCCGTATTCCAATCCATGCAGTAATCTTTCCTGGTAACCAAAACTGATGAATACTCCTTTCCATTACATGTTTCTTCCATAACTTTCCTCTTAGTGGAACCTAACTTAACATACACGGTGCAATAATTTCCAATAAATTTCAAACAATTGAATTCAGGACATGTTAATTATCCAGACCTGCCGTCAATACGGACTTCACAGAGCTGGTACAATATCAGGTCAAAGTTCTCTAATACTGCGTCGTGGTCAACAAATTTCCTACCCTTACGATTCACTTCCCAGTAGATCCTTCCTTCAAAGTAGTCGATAATGTATGACAAAACATATTTCGTAGCAGCTATATAACCATTCACCAACCTGGATGGTAAGCTCCCATCACATTCTTCGAGACCAAATTATCCTCCTCGAGTTCGTCAATGTCGCCATTATCGTCGGGGTAAGCTCCCATCACATGTTTCGAGTCGAAATTATCTTCCTCGAGTTCGTGAACATCGTCATTATCATCAGAGTAAACTTTCACAACATTCTCCCGGTCCAAATTATATTTGCAAATATCTTCACTGTCCTCTGAGTCACTTTCAACACCCTGGACGTTTTTCAAGTCATCCAATTCATAGTCCAGGTCTACTGGGCAGTCTAATATATCATCAGCAAAAACCTCAGCACCATCTAATACTTTAAGTTTGAGCCTTTCGTGGGATTGGTTCAACAATTGTATAATAAGTTTTTCCTTTTTGTAAATTCTATTTTTTTAATGTGGTTTAGAGCTGTAGCATGTTCTGATCACGCTGGTGTAGAATTTCCTAGGGAAGATCAACATGGGTATCCAATTCGTTGCAAGTGAGCTTGAAAGTGAGGACAGGCGTATACAATGCCAAGAACACGACCAAGAGATGTCGAAGGCAAAAAGAATTACTTATTTGATGAGAGTAATCAACCAAAAAAATGCCTAATATATATGCTGACAATTGAAATTGTTATTGCGAAATTTTACTCATTTTGTTTGTTTCGCAAAATTCACCCACAAACTCTGTTTTTTTCGCAACCAGTTGATTTTTTACTTTGCGCCTCTCTTTGTACCGTGGAATCATCCACACACAGATAGTTTTT
The DNA here is from genome assembly GCA_030578955.1 of Hemisphaericaspora insectamans. Lineage (NCBI taxonomy): Eukaryota > Fungi > Ascomycota > Pichiomycetes > Serinales > Debaryomycetaceae > Hemisphaericaspora > Hemisphaericaspora insectamans. The sequence goes on along the minus strand of JAKTZT010000031.1, from coordinate 12,547 downwards.
TATTTAAGTACTTCATTCCTTCATGTTGTCTCCAATCCAAGAACATTCCATTCCTACAAGAGCAGAAAAGAAGTTTCAGCTGAGGCCTCCGGACAATGTGATTTTTGATGGGACTTATCATGCAACCAGTTTATCAACATCGCGAACACAAACCAACAACAACTTACAAAAATACCTTTCACTTCCCTTGCCTACAACCTCCTCACTCATTCCTAATAATGAAAACGAAGCTAGTGGGACATTTAGAAATAGTAGTGGTAGAGATATGGAAGGAGTCTCATATGTACAAAGTGCACCCATTAAATCAATTCCATTGGAGAAGTTTAAGAGCTCCGATAAGACAAGATTAGTCAATGCATGTGATAGATTACCCCTGATCAAGAATAGAAACCTCGATACTGATCATAGTAGCAACACCATCATCCCACAACAATCACTGATAGCTTCTTCCTCAAGATTACTTAATCCAATTGTCCAAACAAGCAGTTCGTTCGAAATAGAATCCCTGGCCCTAAGTCTGAGTCCTGTTCCATATTCTGATGTAGAACTTTCAATTATTTCACCTCATCAACCTCCATTTGAAGCCTTAAATGATCTAGAACAAGATGTTAATGGTATAAGACAACATCGTTCAGCCACAATTTGTCAACAACAACTGGTTGACCGAAGATTATTTGGAAATGGCGGAGATCAGTTTACTGAATATATGGAAGATAGATATATGAGATATAGACCTCTGGAATCACAACATAATAATGAAAGTATCTTAATTGGCAAACATCCATTTCAATCAGATAATTATGATATTTCTACTCAGAGACCAAAAAGTTCAAGTTCATTTATGAGATCAGTAACTGGGTGGTTTAAGAAAGTTTCCAAGGAGGAGGATGAACCAGTAATTGCACCACCTGCGGTGCCAGATTTAGAATTAGGTATTAACAGATCACAATTGGATTTTGTTAGGGGGTTAGATCTAAAAGCAAATAGTTCTCGTTCGATTATTCCAGGTCCAAGTGGTCCAGAGATTACCGAAATACAACATGCTCAGCTGGGACCATGTAGACTGCCAGTTTATACACCCAAGGCGATTCCGATTGTGGAATACCCTTTAAATTTTGAAAAGGCGGAGAATGAAGATCTGATTAGAAGAAATGCAATTGTGAATTCTTTGGATGATGATGTGAGAGATTTAATCGATGGACTGGATAATTTTTTAACTTCATGTTTTGATGGAATTTGGTCTATAGTAGTTACCATTAAGGATTTTTTTGCTGGTTTACATTAAACACTGCACCGTTTTTTTTATTTATATAAACTTTATGTAAAAACTTTGAAATAAAACTAAAATAAAAAAGTAAACATTGTTACATGACAAAATGTATGAAACCCCCCTAATTAATCTATTCAGATGCTTCTGCAAATCTTTCAGAAATAGTAGTTAATAAACTAGAAAATTCCTTTTCTCCTTCAGCTTGACCTCTTGAAGGTTCAAAGAATTTAGCTGAACTTACTGCATGTTTCACATCACTTGTAGCTTCAGCTAATTTTGACCATTGAGCACCATTAGAAACTGCCTTTTGGGCTTCATCATAATAAGAAATAAAAGCTCTCATCATATCAAAAGTTTTCCAAATTGGACAAAAGGCATCATAACTAGAATACCCATTTTGTTGTAAGAAATCTTCTTTGATTAAAGTGGCAACATCCAAAGTAATCTTATCTGAATCAGAAAGGGCCGATTTCCCAACCAATTGAACAACTTGTTCTAATTCTTCAGCATTAGATAAAATTTCTCTAATTTTATCTCTTAATGCTGGGAATTCTGGATAATTAGAATCATAATATTTGTTCAAGACATTATTATATTTAGAATATGATACACTGGTATTAATACTTGGGAAATGTTTTCTTTGTGCTAATTTCTTATCTAAACCCCAAAAAACTTGAGTAATACCCAAGGTGGATGTAGTAACAGGATCCGAGAAATCACCACCAGCTGGAGAAACAGCTGCAACAATAGACACAGACCCAATTCTTTCAGGAGAACCCAATGCAATAGATTTCCCAGCTCTTTCATAAAATGAAGCCAACTTGGCACCCAAATATGCCGGGAACCCTTGATCAGCGGGCATTTCACCCAATCTACCAGAAATTTCTCTCAATGCTTCTGCCCAACGAGAAGAAGAATCAGCAATCATAGAAACGTTCTTACCTTGGTCTCGGAAATATTCAGCTAAAGTAATACCAGTATAAATAGAAGCTTCACGAGCAGCAACTGGCATATTAGAAGTGTTGGCAACTAACGTGGTTCTCTTCATGATTGGTTCCTTTCTACCAGAGACTTCAGTAAACAATTCTGGGAATTCCATCAAAACTTCTGCCATTTCATTACCACGTTCACCACACCCAACATAGATAATAACATCTGAATTGGAGAATTTGGATAATGATTGGGAAATAACGGTTTTACCACAACCAAAAGCACCTGGGATACAAGTAGTACCACCTTGAACACATGGGAACAAGGAATCCAAAACTCTTTGACCAGTTAATAATGGATAATCGGCAGTTAATTTTTCAGCAACTGGACGTGGCACTCTAACTGGCCAAGTATGCATCATTGAATAACTATGCTTTTTACCATCAAATTCAACTTCCAAAACGGTATCATCGACATTATATGACCCAGCTTCAGCAATGGAAACAATTGTACCTCTTGCTCTTGGTGGTAATAAAATCTTATGGTCATCTAATAAAGAATTTTCATAAATTGAACCAAAAATATCCCCACCAGTAATATGATCACCTACTTTTAATGTAGTTGATGGGTTGAAATCATAACTTATACTTCTTGATAATGCAGGTACATCAATCCCTCTTGGAATATAAATAGATTGACTTTGTTCTTTAATAGCTTTTAGAGGTCTTTGAATCCCATCATAAATAGTTTCCATTAATCCAGGACCTAATTCTACAGATAAAGGTTTCCCGGTTCTTAAAACTGGATCACCAATGGTGACACCGGCAGTCTCTTCATAGACTTGAATAGTAGCTTTATCAGCACTAATACGAATAACTTCTCCAACTAAATTATCATGACCAACTTTAACTAATTCATACATGGCACAACCAATCATGTTTTCGGCTACAACAACAGGACCGGAAACGGAATAGATTTGTCCATATTGGGATTCATCGTCATCATTGATTGAAAGACGTTTGATTTCCTTTCTTGCGTTTTCTAATGCACCAGCCTATAGATTTGGTTAGTATATTTTTCTTAGTTCAATTGAGGGTATACTTTGATCAATTAATTGAGTAAAGAGGGTGGTGGTGTACATACCATTGTTATTTGATAATGTGTGATGTATTTGTGTTACTAGGTGCAGCTTTTCTTTTAAGTTCTTCTTTCAAAAGGGGGCAACGTTTCTCCTGCTTCCTGCTCGCTCTCAGTCTGTCTCTCTCTCACTCAACTAACTGTCAATTTTTGAAATTTTCTGCTTGAAAAAAAGAATGGGTATTTGTTACCCGGATATTAATATCTTATCTTTTAATAAGTGTAATTATACTTACAGTGACCGGACAAATTAAAATAAGGTCAATTGATCTCTAGATAGGTTGCATCTTTCAATTGCAGTGGGATATCTTATATATTGAGGTCATTGGGAGATGCCTTGTTTCGTTTATTTAGGAGATGACATTCAAATAAGAGGAACCTTATCAAAGGATGTGCGATAAGTATAGAACGTTATGGAATCTACAATAAAACTCAGAACTTTTCAAACAAAAAGGTAAATATTATATCCTTTCCCTTTTTCTCTGTATATTTCTTTCTTTTATGCAAAAAATAATAAAAAAACTAATCGTATGAATTATGGAAATAAATAACAAGTTAAAACAAAAATCAATGAGTAAAATGTTCAATTTCTCTTAATTTTTCAACATCCTTTCTTGAAGGAGCACCCCTTTCAGCAATCAAAGGATGTCTCCAATCTTTAACATAAGTATAAAGAACATCTGCCAACACTGTTAATTCTTCTTCAGGAATACCCAAATCCTTAAAAGTCTTTGCATTAGGATCAACTACTTGATCAATGACATGTCTTTGAATTTGATCACCATTTATAGTTTTCCAATAAATGCAATTCCATTGAATATCAGCAATTAATTTCAATAAAGGTAATGGTAATTTATAATCAGCAAATGAATAAGGGAATGGACCTGCTTGAGTGAAATCTTCAGTTATACCATGAATCATTTCTCTAATTTGTCTATATGACATTTCTTGAGGTCCATATAATTCATAAGTTTGTCCTGCTGTTGAATCATCAAATGCAATTTTTTCAATTGCTTTTGCAACATCAAGAACATGTACTGGACGAATCAATTTAGCATTACGATTAGGAGTCCACATTTTAATTTTTGGACCTAAATAATTTAATAATTTATCTTCACGTCCATACATTTGTGAAGGTCTAACTATAGTAGTTGAAGGAATAATATTACGAACAACTTCTTCACCTATACCTTTAGTAGCATAAAATACCGATTTAGAACTTGGATTGGCATTATATGAAGAAACATGAATATATCTTGGGACATTTGCATCCTTGGTTGCTTGAGCAATTCGTTCAGCTAATCCAATATTTATATCAGCCATTGAAAAATTCTTAGTACTATAATCAGTTCCAATACAATTAATAACTATATCTGAATGAGCTACTGAATCTTGAATTGATTGTAAATTACGAGCATCAATTTCAACAAAATTAACCACTCCTAAATCACCAGTTACTTTTAAAAACATTCTTTTGTAATCATCACGATATGGAACAATGGTTGTAGTACCATGTCTTGCTAATTTTGATGTAACATAACGACCTAAAAACCCACTTGCTCCAAAAACAGTGGCTACATATCCATTTCTCGAAGAACGACCACCAGGACCAACTGAAATATTGACTTTACCATTCTTAGTGATGTTAATATCCAGTTCTAATACTGATGTGTACACTGATCTAGTGAAACGGGTAGTAGCAGTATTAGTAGCCTGGCCAATTCGTTTAGGTATGGTTGTTCTTAACATTTTGTGTCTGTGTGGGTAGGACCTTAGAAATGTACTCTGTCACAATCGCTTTTTTAGGTTTATTTTAGTTTTCTCACACTTTGTTTAATGAAAGCGAGTGAAAAAAAAAATTTGACCAAAAAAAGAATTCTGGTTGGCTGGAGACATTTATTTACACAGAATGTCGTTCGATAATAATGTCGCAATATACAAAGACCTTTAACAATCAACTACAACAAGTTTATAATAAACATTCAAAAAATGAAAATATATGTTAATACTACTAATGATATATATAAATATATAAGGAACAAATAAAACTTTCGCAAAAAGAAAAAAGGAGACGAAACAACAAAAATCAAGAACAACACTGTAATACAAAAAAAAGACATTCAACATTAGTAAAAGCAAATAAAAAAGAGGGATTCCGGAAGGACGTAGAATAGATCGTTAAAACACACACACATATTCGTCAAAAGGCAAAAAAAACAAAAACATGAAATGAAAATTATCCTCGTTCCCCCACGGGAGGAAGGGAGAATTTGCTTTTTTTTTTGTTGGATTTCGGTAATATTTGATTTGTTGGAATGAGAAGGGGAGTGGAAGTAAGTGGAAAGTGTATTGAAAAATTGCAAAACTTCTGGTAGGAGGAAGCTCTGGTGGGGGTGTGTGGAGTGTACGAGGGCGGAGACTTCTTATAAGAAATAATCAGGTGTCTTCCTAGTAACAGTAGGTTCCCCTGGTCTCACTGAAGGATCATATTGTAAAAATTGTCTATTATGTTGTTCATCAACTTCCATAATTGCCGCCTGATTCCCACATCTATAACAATAATTAGGCGCTGAAAATATTGTAACCACTGATTCTTGATGACTCCAACTAAAACCCTCCATAACCAATTGATGAGCTCTTGCAATAAGACTTAAATCATTAGTATGATTAAATTGTTCTGAAATGTCTTGACCAAATGTAAACCCAGCACCACGAGGTGATATACCCCAACCACCTCTATCATCAGGGTCTGACCATAATAAATCACACATGGGACCTTCATGAGGTACTTCTTGAATACGATTAAGTTCACGTACTTGATCAATTGTTTCAATCATGGGGGATAATCCTCCATGTAAACAGAATACTTTATTATCAACTAATGCAGTTATAGGGAAATAATCAAATAAATCAGTAAATAATTTCCAAACATTAGCTGATCCATATTTTCTTAAACATTCATCATAAAATCCATAAACTTGAGTAATTTGTCTTGATTCATGATTACCTCGTAATATAGTTATACGATTAGGATAACGAACCTTCATACAGACTAAATAAGATACAGTTTCAACTGAATAATAACCTCTATCTACATAATCACCCATGAATAAATAATTTGTATCAGGACATGGACCACCAATTTTAAATAATTCCATTAAATCATGAAATTGACCATGAACATCACCACATATTGTAACTGGAACTTGAACTGGTTGAACATTTTCTTCAAATTGTAATACATCTACAGCCATATCACATAATTTTTTAACATCTGATTCTGCTAATGGTTCACATTTAGATAATTTATCAATCCATTCATCCAATTGATTTACTGAAGGTATATCCAATGGAGTTCGTTTGTTTGAAAGTGTGGTGGCATCACCCTTGGAGTCTTTTGTTAGTTTTGCTGTAATTGCAGTGGTTGTAGTAGTAGTATTACTAGTATTGGATGTGTCTTGTTCAACGTCTTCCATTGGTACATCTGTATCTAAATCCATTGTTGTTTTTAAGGTGAAATTAGCGTTTTCTTTTTTTGGCTGTGGGTGTGTGAAATGTATCTATGAGTGGTGTATATGCGTTTTGTATTCAATTCAATTAAAATATGATGTATATATATATAAGTGGGGTGTATGTAAATGTGTATACTTTTTGGTGTAATTAAATGAAGAATGAATGTTGAGAGGTGGCCGTAGTTAAGAAAAATTTCCTTTCTTTTTTTTTCAATTTTTTTTTTTTTCGTTGAGGATTTTTTTACCTTTTGTGTGCACTCCTCACTGTCCTCCACTCATTCTTTCCAAGTCTCCACTTCACTCTCACAGTACTTTCTCTCATGACTTTCTCTCTCTTTCTCCACACTTCATTCAGTCCCGCAGTATACTGGGGTCACGCTCAGTTGTCTCTATTTTCTCTAAGCAAAAAGAAGTTCAGTGACATAGGGAACTTTTAGAAGAAGAAGAAGAAGGAAGTAGAAAATAACTTAATTATCAATTATTAATTTGAAAATGACGTCACATTGAATCAATAATATATGCTAGCAACACTCAATATATATATATATAGTAATTAGTTACTTGAGAGACTCTTATCTTCTACTCTACTCTTCTCTGCTACTACTTTCATTGAATGTCAGAAATAATCGAAGATAACTACCGCCACTAACACTACCACCACCCCTATTTCCAGTTTCATCAAAACTATTATTATTATTACCACCACCTTCATTATGCCCATAACTATTAGTCAATAAGTTAAAGAAATTCTTGGTACTAGCACTTATACCCAACACTGATAGATTACTCAATGAGCCACCTCCACCTCCACTTCCACCCGCACCTATAACATTTTGATCTGCAACATGTTCTTCTCCTCCAGCCATTTGTTGATGTTGTGATACAAACGCACTTCCGTGTTCTTGTCTAGGTTTCATAGTCATATACTCTTCTTCCTCATCTTCCTCATCTTCAGGTCGATGTGCTTGTTGTTGCTGTTGTTGATAATACTCAACTGGATCCCACTTGCTATTATCTATGAAATTATTATTGTTATTATTATTATTGGCCAATGTCATTTCTGCAGTGGTGGGTGGAGATGGTCCATGGAAATCTTTCAAGAGATCACTGATGTCAATATCAAACATATCTAATCGGACTGAGGGTGGACCATTGGTTGGTGGAGGTGGGAGACCGGCCATCATTGGTGTATGCTCTGCGATATTGTATAGTTGCTGGTGGTGATGGAAGTTAAATGGTGTTTGTACAGACATAACATGTTGTGATGGTGGTGGAGGTGGCGGTAATGGTTGTTGTTGAACCTGCTGCTGTTGCTGCTGTTGCTCTTCTTGTCGTTCACTAACCTTCCTTCTATATTCACTTAAATTAAGAAACCAATTATTCAAAATCTTATGAGCCCGAATCAATTTATTAATATTATTGAAAAATGGGAAATGATTAAGTAAATTGTCACTATATCTTATCAAAATCTCTTGATCTTGACTATGATTAATATTATTCTGTTGTTGTTGTTGCTGCTGCTGCAGACTAGTTTCAATCAGTTTCATTTCTAATGCAACTTTCAACATATGTACCATTGGTTGAAGCACTTGATAATTTGACATTTTCACTTTATACACGTCTGAATCAGCTTCTTCCAATACTGTATTCAATGAAACAATAATATTATTCAATAATATCAGTTTACATTCAATAAATGATAATGGATAGATTAATAAAATTTTAAACAATAAAATATTCTTAACCACAGTCTCAATTGGAGAAATCGTTATATTTTCTTTAACTAATGATTCAATCTGGTTGGCAAATCTACTAAACTCCTTGATATTTGTCAGATATTCATCATAGTTTAACTCAACATTAAAATTCGATCTATGACAGATGGGTTCAATGATTTCTTCAGCAATGGACATTAATCCATACAAAAACCCACCACCACCATGACCCTTATACTCTCGTCTAAGTTGAATAATCACATCATTATTCCGAATATAATTTAAATTGTAATTATGTGAAGAAAAGCATATCCAGTATCGTTCAAATGTGAATAAACTTACATACAACTCCTTAACTCTCGCTTCTTCCTCATCCCCGATGCCATTATGATGATTCCGATTCACATTAATTAAGCGAAAGTAACTAACTGCTCGATTCATATAGATGATTTTCTGGTGTTCTTGGGCCTCATTTCCATAATTCAATTGATGGGATTGGTTATTGGACATATTTAAGGTATTTGTGAGGTTTAATATATGATAATAGATACATAGGTGAAGACAGGTTATCGATAAATTATAATAGATTTGATATTGGAGTAAATGGGGAAACTGGTATGCTGCACCACTATACCCACCACCACTTCCATTGGTTCCTGTTGAAGGATATGGATGACCTAGTGATTTTTGAGGTATAATTGGAGGAACAATGAAGTTCTTTTCAATTAATGTGAATATTTCGAGGATTTTGAAATGGACAAGGTTTCGAAATGGTTTATATTGTGAAAACATAAGTTTCTTTTTCAGATAGGTTAAGAATCCATTATATTTCTGTTTTTTTAACTTGATTAATTGTTCAGTCACTAGTAAGTTTAAAGTTAGGATAAGTAATAGATTTGTCAAGTATAATGAATCATCATGATGGTTGATTAGGTTTATTTCCAGATAGAATGGGTTATTCGGTGTATTGGGAATATCGGGATAATTTAATCTTAAGAAATCAACAAGCTTGGGGAATTCCACCATTAATGACGGTATAGTTAATGGCTTTACCAATTCAAAAATTGCTGGTTCTTGAGATAGTAGATTTATCTTCTCGGCTAGGTTATGCGGATTAACTATGCAATCTTGTTGTTTTGTTAGATCAGCATCATCAGAATCCTTTGCAACCATACTTGTTTGAATCTGTTGTGCAGGTGGAACACTGTCGCCATTTCCCCTACCGACTCCAGATTCCGTCAAAGGTATTGATATCGAAGTAGACACCGATACTGGCACCGGTGGTGTCGAAACCGAAGACACGTTGGACATATAACTTGCTGCTGACCCTGCTGCACCGGCCATTGCCACAATACTCGAAGGTGTGCTCCCATTCGAACTACTCTCATCCTGCGTTGGTGGTGGTGGTGCGCTTTGTTCTTTAGATACCAATACTGTATTCGAAGATGACGACCGCTGCAGTAATGTGGGCCTACTGGACCCAATCCCCCTTCTCGGTGCAAGGGTATTCTTCTCAATCACCTCACTTAAACTATTTATACTATCCAATGTCTTTTTATGTAGAGTTTTAGGACCTGATTTCTTACGTTCTCGTAATAAGGTACAATTTAATCCATTAGTGACACAATGTGTACAAGGTCTAATTGGTTCACATTTGATTTTTCGAATTGCACAGGCATCACAGGCTCTCATATTTGATTTTCGATGATGTGGAGGTTTGGTGGTGGAAGAGGAGTGTTGCAACGAGGAGTGGGAAGAGAGGTGTTTGTTTTTGGAGATGTGTTTGTTGGTTAATTTTTTGGTAATTGGTGTGTTTGTATTGGAGAAGAAATTAAACATGGCATCTTCTGCTGGTGGAGATGGATTAGTGTTGGAGGTGTTAGTGAAGGATGAAGAGGGTAGCTGTGGTGGTGATCCTTCACCACCGTGGTTGTTGAATCCCGAGTGATAAGGATTGTGCATTGGTGGTATTTACCTTAGTAATATCCTTTAGGTACAGGATTTTGTGTATGAGTGTGGAAGAATAAAGTTTGAAATTAACGGTTGAGTCTTTTCTGCCTTAATTTTCTAAAAAAACGAAAAAAAGAAAAGTGGGGGGGGGGATGAAACGGATAGATTTGGGGGAGGAGAGGGGAAGAAAAAGGAATGAAGTTTAAACTGTTTAGTATTCAAAAAGAATTCACCTACAGTTAGTGTTTGTAAACTTTAATAATGCAAAAGGCTTTTTATTGGATCACATAGAGAAGAGATAATGTTCATTATTTAAACACATAAAAACGAAGTGGTGGTTCTATGTGTTAATTTTTCTATTGCATTGTTCGCCTTGTTCCAAAAAAAAATTTCAAAAGTCTGCACAAGCGATTAATAGTTTACTGGAGTTTACTCTCATTTTTTTGCATTGACTCTTGAACTTTGATCTAATTCTATAAACGATTCCTATTTAATTACAAGGGTCTGGTTTTAGTGTAAATCTTTTTTGCAATTTAAAAAAAAAATGACAAGAAAAAATCACACCATCTTTTGACAGATAGTGACTTTCCTTCCCTAAAATGTATGCATTTACGAAAAAAACACCACCTCTGTTGGTTGGTAGACGGCCATTGTTAACGTACCAACTAAAAGCTATATACGACTAAGGTTTGTTCTCATGATCATGGAAGCTATACTTAATGGTGAGGTAGTCCCCATGGCATTTCATGAAAGTCCCCGATTCTTTGTTAATCCTCCATTGTTCCGGAATGGAATAATGAGCCTTTCCGACGCGGATAAATACCCGCGATAATTATCGAAAAAAAATTGTTCTTGAGTTTTTGGTGCCTGATTATGTTATCCTTACCATATTCTGATTTTTTATATATTTAATCTTCCTTTTCTCGTCAAGTAATAGTTTCCATAGACTTGGATATTACTAGTCGCCTTCCTCTATGTGATTTTCCCAATCGTTAGTGCTTTCGCTTCCGATATCGTCAAATGTTAGAGTTTGGATGCAAATTTTTTGTGCGCCATGGATTCTCCTAAACAGCAAAACACACAGGTAGTTATAATTTACAAGGAAATATTGCCTATCCTTAGTGGTTCTTACAATTATTGGATCTCCAAATTATCAAGAAAGCCACCGAAGGCTCATTCCTGATTGAAGAAGCATGATATGAATCATACAGAAACTTTATATAAGTCTGTATTTTTCGTCTTATACTTTGATTCGTTAATTCTTAAGTTCTTTCTTTATCCATGCCATCCTTTATAAGATGTGGAAGGGGATGACAAGATAAAAATATGGAAGGAACGCTAATAACTTCAACAAATTGCTCAGGAGTACTTCTTTGTCCTCTGAAATACTGACTAAACACTCGAGGGCATTTCTATTAAAGGTACAATCTAAGTTTTTATATTTTACCAGCTACCTTTGACTTCAGGTGGCAACTTTATTATCTGGAACTTCATCTTGTTCTATTGACAGCTCCGTCCCCAATTGGAAATTTTACATCACGTGATTTGTTAGGGGTTTGCACGTGACCCGTTATCTCTGAATTTTTCACCAAAGTGTTGTAAATGTCCTTTTCGTATACAAAACAATGTTATTGTGCTAAAGACACTAACATTATATGCATGAGATAGCAGGGGGTGTTGTTAAAGTGAGTTTGATAAAGACTTTAGCTATATTTCTCCATCTAAAATTTTCGAAAAATTTTTGATGGAAATATTTTTTGAGAAAAGCAACCCCATATTTGCAGCCAAAGGAAAACACGAAACATTAGAATTAAGTGTGAAATATTACAGCTTACCATTGTATTCAAACGAAAATATTACTAATATCTTAAGTTATATCCAAGTGACTGAAGAATGCACGGGAACCACCAGAAGATTCAAAAATAGATATGTTCTGCAAAATGTACACAGCACAGCCACAATTTTGGCCCAGAAACACATACCAGGAGTTTAGCAATATTGAAACACCGGTCGTTGTCCCTCCATTGTTTGAG
>JAKTZT010000030.1:0-50554 GCA_030578955.1 Hemisphaericaspora insectamans | reverse complement strand
TTTTACTTTATTTAGTTGTTTTTAGAATTATGGATATTTATGGATAATCTTTTATTCGCAGGAGGAGGAACAGGACTAATGTTAGGATTAAAAGCTAATGTATTTGCATTAGATAAATCAATATTAGAATTTAAGAGTTATTCAATAACATCATCGATCAGTGTTAAGTTTAGTTCTACATTTGGCTGAACTACTTACGGTGAGTTAAGCACTTCAACCCAATATACATTTATACCAAATACCCCAATATCAGCACCATTACAATTATGCCACTAAATAGTGTCGATTAAGCCCTTGCTTTCCCGGCGCGGCCCGTTTACGTTAAGTTAGGAAAAGATGTGACAAACTACTGGGTGCTATTTAATCTTGCTAATCGAGATTTAAACGCGAAAAAAAAATTGCCATAATAGGCTAAATTGAATTGGCTACGAAACCTATATATGAGATATTAACTTTCTCGACAAATTCGCTTTTTCTTGAACTCCAATCTACCACCATTTTCTACTATTATCGTCTTCTTTAGTCTGGAACTTTGGGGGAAGTTTAAGAAGTTGTGGATTCTGCATAATTTCATCCATAGTAACCCCTTGAGCCTTCAATTCGCAGACATAGTCAAGTTCTTCTTCGGTGTAAGGATGCTCCTTCATGAACTTCGCCATTCCTGAACGCAGTGTATCCGCCCATATCTGTTTTTTCATTGCTTCCTTGGCTTTTTCGCGTCCGTTTTTCATTATTTCTGCTGGAGAATCCCCTTGAAGTTCTAATCCGGTAGAATAAGCTTTAAAAGATCCGGTGTAATCTTCAAGTTCATATTTAGCTAACCCTAATCTAGAGTAAGCTTTCACATGAGATGGGTCTAGTTTAATGGCTAACTCGGCGTCTTCCAAAGCTTTTTGGTGATTGCCCATTGATGAGTATGCAGCCGCTCTATTGGAAGGGAGAATGGGATTCGATGGATCTAACCTCATTGCCTCCGTGTATTTCGATACTGCTTTCAGGAACTCCTTCGTAGACATTGCTTGATTACCCTCGAGCTTCAAAGAGTCCGCTGTTTCTTTCACAAAATCTCCAAATGATGTGGGCGCCTTTTTCTTTTCATTTTTACCTCTTCTTTTGTTTTTGTTAGCTGATTTGGACATGGTATTGTCATTTGATATAAGTGAAGATCTTGCTATTTGGTCTAATGTCCTCCCTTGAAACTTGGCTTGCACAGTCTTTTTGGCATCCTTTCTATTCACTTCAAACGAATCTGATATGCAATCAATAGCAACATCTAAAGCCTCAGAATATTTCTGTTTTACTTCTTTGTTTCTAAGTATTGTTTCTAAAAAATCCACTATGTTCAAGGCGATATCTTGGTTTGTGATATTCATTGTATCTGTTTGTTCAAGTTGACTCTGAATAACTGGGGGTTTTCTCCAATGAAAACGATTGACAAAAAAAATTATGATCCGTTGATTAGATAATCTTCAATCCGGGTCACCTATATGAATAAACTAGTTGGTAGCGACAAATTTGATTCTTCTGTTATTTATATATTTCACTACTATGTAAGTCTAGAATTTATTTCCAACACCGTTCTGGAATATTACTTAAATTTATTATTATTAGCCTGAAATTCTTGGGCTATTGGAGGGCTTTCAATGCTTCTCTGGCAACTTCAGTTCTTTTAACACCCTCAATACCCTTGATAATTCAAGCTTCCTTTTCTTCAATCTTCTGATCTCCGCTTGATTGAATAGTTTTATACCAAACCTGATAAATTCGGTTCTGAATTTCAAGAAATTCGAAATATCGGCAGCAACAATTTCATGACCCCATCTTATATCAACATTTAACTTCAAAATCTGTTTCACCTTTTCAGATTTTGCAACTATCAATTTCTTATATTTTGTTCTGTTACTTTCACCAAAACTGAAAAATGTTGAATCGTCCTCAATTTCATTGTCGGGGACTGGATTAATTGCAAGCGTATGACCACTATTAGTTCTACTGATGGCCTCTCCCTCTGCATCGCCATTTTCGGTGCTTCTAGAAGGCTCTGGTCTCTTTTCCATCTGTTTTAATTCCAGATTAAGTATACAAATGGTATGGTAGACCTCCTTCCAAGTTCTGATTTCCAGGTTGATTTTATGGATATTCTTAAGCAACTCGTCAGAAATTATTTGAATCCATGATATGTGCTCTAATAAAGTATTCCAAGAGGAATCTTGTTCCTGTTCCTGTGCCTGTGAAAAGTAGTTGAATTCTTTAACAAGGTTACCTTGACATATTATACCATTTAAGGCTTTGTCTTGCACATAATTGACATCATGCTGCTTCACTTCGCTAAATGCAACTAATTTCAGTAATTTGCCAAGAAATAGTTTATACTTGCTCAAATCATTCAAAGAGTACTCCAAGAAGTACTCAATCTCGTATATTTGGTTGGTTTTATATGTAACTTCTTCGCTAAACCTCTTGAGCTTGCTCCTTTCGATTGACTCATTAATGGCCTTTTTGACGTCTAAAATCAGAATATCGGATTCAACGTTCAAGAATGATCTATAAAATGCATCTCTATTAATATTTGATTGGAACACAAGACTTCGGAATAACACATTGAGGTGTTCAATTAATCGGTTTATTCGAAATTTATGAAACATTGGGGTTGTCGATATCTGCATGGGGAAGTTTTTCCATAAACTTTCTTCATCGGGGAAAGTAGTCAATGGGTATTTCAATTTGGTAAGAAAGAATATTTGCTTAATATTGTTTAATGATCTGTAATTGCAATAACCGTCTGAGTTTCTGAGAAATATCAACCAATCCTTCTTGGTTGAGTCGTATTTTCCATTCATGGCAACTAGATCGTCATTCGCCCCCTTGGGGAAGTATTGTTGCAAATAATAGTCAAATAGACAATTTTCCATCATTCTAAATACTTCCGATTTTAATGATTTCGTTGCCAGAAACCCCAAATAATCAAACACGTTGTAATGGTTCTTTAAGTCTTCAAATAAAAACTCTAATCGAGAATCCTTTAATATCTCTTGTAAGTTTTCCACTCGATTATACTTGATATATAACATCAACGGGGTCATATTTCTCTGACTAGTTTGATTTACGTCAATAATATTTTCCTCGTTCGACAATAATTCGGTTTCTGGAATTCCTTTCAAAATAACATGTAATAAAGTGTTCCCTGATTTATCTATATGCTTATCAAAATCAACGTTTCCTTTGCCATATTTGGCATACACGCTTCCAAACCCTCGCTTTACTAGATCGATATACTCTGGATGGTCATAACATCGGCAAAGACTAAATAGTGGTGTGTGGGAGTTGTTGTCCTTTAACTCCCAATCTATAAACTTCCCAATTGAATCTATTAATTTATAATTATGGAATAGATAGTGACCAACGGATCTACCAGACTTATCCGTTTGATTAAAATATGCAATCAGTTCCTCGACTGTGCAATTAGACATAATCAACCACACGATGTCTTCCATTATTTTTGGATCTGTTTCTTCTATAAGAGCGCATATCAAGAGATTTTGCTTATTCACAACATTCTTGTCAAATATGATAGATTCGATGGAGAACCAATTAGAATTTGTATTCATCAACAAATTGTAGATATCAAAGTTCTTTGATTTGATGGCAAAGACAAAACAGCTCTCGCCGTTAATATTTCTACTTCTTAAAAAATGCGTGTCTGGCAATTGACAATCAGGAAACTCCTGACTTACCAGCTCAATCAATTCTTCTAATTTCTCGAGATCGTGTGAATCAATGGCTCTCCACAATTCGTAATTTTTTCTTGATTGTGACATGAGATCTATGTAGCCTGTTTCATTGCCAGAAATATGATACAAAACCGCATCTAAGTTGCTCATAATATAATTGAAATGTCCATCGGACGTATGATCTACGGAGTTAAAATGCTTGATATAATACAAATGTGCTTCGAGGTTATCCACTTTTGAATGTGCAATGACCATGATCATTAAGCTAATCAAAATATCCGCATTAATTGTTAGATCACACAGCTTTCTTGTGAGAATATTGACGGTATCATATATGATTTTAGATTTTGCAGTCAGGATAACAATTGAGGAATCGGACAATTTCTCAAACTCTTTGATTGCCATTGATACTCTTTCATACAATTCATTCAATTTCCAAGGTTCTACAATCGGTAAATCTAATTGATTCAACGACAAACAAGATAAGTTTTTATATTTGTCGGAGGTCAATATTTTGATTGCCTCTTTATCATATGTTTCTTTATCGTCGTTTGAGTAATTAAATTGAAAAATCAATTGCGACCAAACCACGTCATATAGATTCAATTCAACGTACTCATGAACTAACTTGTTTAGATCTATACCTGGGAATATACTAATAATGTGATTTATGAGACTATAAGTTTGTTCACTATCAGGATTTTCCACCTTGACACTGTCCAGAATTATTTGAAATGCTTCATCTAACATCTTCTTGAACTCGACCTTAATTTCTTCTAACGGTTTCCTTGTATATGTTCGTAACACCCTGAATCGTTTATTATTATGATGGAACAATTTGTA
Source organism: Hemisphaericaspora insectamans (assembly GCA_030578955.1). NCBI lineage: Eukaryota > Fungi > Ascomycota > Pichiomycetes > Serinales > Debaryomycetaceae > Hemisphaericaspora > Hemisphaericaspora insectamans. The sequence goes on along the minus strand of JAKTZT010000030.1, from coordinate 45,980 downwards.
AAATTTATCTGATACAGCTTTGGAAAGTAATGGGAAACTTCGCAATAACTTCTCAAAAGTAACTGAATCTAAACTGGTTGATCGATCTTTTGAAGATTTCGTTGAATCAGAAGAAACTGGTATAGGTGGTAACAATTTGCGATGCGGTACCCCTCCAAAAAGTGAACTCTCTATGTGCACCAACATGAATTTGCTACCTTGTGGGAAGTAATCACTAAATGAATTGAAATACAGTATGTGTGATATTTTAAGTTTCAAACTTCTTTTGAATCCCTTTCCGGTGTATATCATTCTGTTTTTAATTAATATTTGTTTGCTGTTCATTGTATTGTATATCACCAGCTGCTCCTTCGATATGGGTGTCACTGTACTTGATACTGGGTTACTGGTTTTTATAATATGGGATTTAATAAAATCCTCATTTGTATAACATAATTCCTTAAGCGATGTCTTGGTGCTACTACTCTGTGTTGATGGATCATAGTATTCATTGAGTATATAGGAAGACGGTACAATTAAGGTGTATTCATTGTGACTTGCTCTCAATTCTTCGACAACACTCTTGAACGGTGACTTGTTATAATGAGGGTTGTTAAATATGCAATTAAGGAAAGGGTTGTATAAAATGGGTAGATGCGACAACGAAGGTCTATGCGGCAGTTGTTTCTGCTTATGGTTAGGGGACATTGGCATTTATGGGGGAGACGCGCTTAGTGATGTGTTGCATTTACCTGAATAAATCTGTCTACTTTGCCTCATTTTAGAATTTAGCAGTTTTTATTGTTTTTTTGTGATCGAGTTAGCGCTACCATATGTGGTATTCTTTGGTCGCCAGACTGGCTTTTCTAGTTAATCATATATTGACTTGCCTGTCATATTCTAAAAGTTATGTAAATTGTTTGTTTGGTTGATGCTAACTATTTTAAGTGTTGTACTTTTAAGCTTTATTAAGGTCACGATTTAGCAAATTTTTGGATGAAAACTGGCCAATGATCGCTTAGGCTTATGGAAAGTCTCAAAATATTAAAATCTAACTAGGAAATACTCTAATCTATCTACAATATATTCAATTGGTTTCTTGAGTTAATGCTCTTAAACCGATCGAACCAGTAACCACTGTTGGTTCATGACTTTTTATGGGATAGTTAATTTTTTCAATTCCAGAGCTTTCCTTTTCAGTTGTGTTTCGGGAAGATCCAAACCCGCCACCTCCAGGTGTCATAATAATAATTCTATCGCCTTTCTCAACTTTGAGAGTACATTTCCCACCAAGATAGTTCTTTCTGTATATTCCATCTACATTTTTTCTAAACCAACTATTTTTTCCTCTTAAACCATCTTTTCCCCCCAACAATCCAAATGGTGCAAGTGATCTCCTTTCCATGAGACAGGAAACTTCCAAATTAGGATAAAGAAACTCGATATCCCTGATCACACCATTACCACCTTTGTGGAGTCCATCACCTCCAGAACCCTCTCTCACAGAGTATTCATGAAGTAAAACAGGATATCTCTTTTCAAACAACTCAGAATCAGTCATACGAGTATTGGTAGTGTGACATTGAACCACTGATTGTCCATTCCAGGTTGGCCCCGCACCTGATCCCCCACAAATTGTTTCATAGTAACCAAAAGAAATTCCGTTTTCTTTGTCAGTAATACCAAAGGTAAAATTATTACAGGTTCCTTGCGACGCCGCTGCTGCTTCAAACGTCTTAAGCATAACATCGACTATTCTTTGAGTGGTCTCCACATTTCCACCTACAACTGCAGCTTCATACGAAGGGTTGACCACAGAACCTTCTCTTGTTAAGAACTTAATCGGTCTCAAGCAACCATTATTCAAAGGAATATCCGTACTAATTAAACATCTCAAAACATACAATATGGCAGAGTATAAAATTGCTCTGGGTGCATTCAAGTTACCATAGATCTCATCACCAGATTCAGTAAAATCAAATACCGCGTCACCAGTATCAGGATTGATCGTCACTTCCAATGCAATAGCAGTACCATCATCCAAATAATCAATGCCTTGCAAGTGTTTACCACCAAATTTGTCATGTGCTAATTTGAGTAAATTCCTGACTGCAACTTCAGCAGTTGATTGGATCCCTCCCATATAGAGATTAATAACACCAAATGAAAATTCTTCAACTAATCGATGTAATAAAGTGATACCTTTATAATTGGCGGAAACTTGAGCCTTGAGATCTGAAATATTATCACTCAAAGTCCTGGTTCCTGACCCACCAGGAAATTTGGCTGGTTCATCATGCAAGATTCTTGTAATTCCGGCCTCGTCGAAAACTCCTTCATTGCAAAGCTTATGAGAAATAATTGCCGCACCTTCTTCATAAATAGTTTTGGAGTTAGGCGGCATCGATCCGGCCGAGATAGATCCGATATCAGCATGATGCCCTCTTGATGCAGTCCAAAATATTGGTTTGTTATCTTTATCCAAAACCGGGGTGATGACAGTTATATCAGGCAAATGTGATCCTCCTGCTTTAGGATGGTTACTGACTAATACATCACCTGGTTTTAATTTTCCTTTCCAAATATCAATTTGCGCCTTGACGGCAAAAGACATGGCACCGAGATGAATAGGTACATGTGGAGCGTTTGCTACCAAGTCACCATTTCCATCAAATAATGCGCATGAAAAGTCCAATCTTTCCTTAATATTGGTAGAAATTGCTGTTTGTTGCAATGTACGACCCATTTGTTCAGCAATTGACATAAACCTATGACCAAAGACAGATAATTGAATTGGATCAATTTGGGAACTTGATAAGTGTGGTCTTTCTTCTTGCTCCACAATAAGCAAAATATGATTAGACAAGATAGCTGCCTTTGAACGTGGCTCAACAAGAATAGTTTGGGTTGCGTCTAATATCATAGCTGGCCCCTCAATAATACTGCCAATTTTCAAATTGGGTAATTCATAAATATTGGATTCTAACCAGCCATCAGAGTCGAAGTAAATTCTTCTCTGGACTTTAGATGAATTTTCAGTAGCCGTGGCCTGCAATGCATGAAATTCTTCATATGGGTTGTGTTCTTCCTTATCAAAAGATTCAACTATAAGCAACACTTGCACGTCATCAACCAAGACTTTTCTATCCAAATTAAATCCAAACTCGAATTTATGTCTAGCAATAAACTTTTCATCAGCATTATATTCATCCTTATTAACAGGAATTAACAAATGAGTATCAGATCCAACATATCTCATATTCAAATATACCTCTAATCTGGTATTAAAATTAGTCAAATTCAGTTCACAATATTCCTTATCTGCTAATTCTACCAAATGCTTAATTTTAGCATCGATAGCATCAAAATTATCTTCCGAATAAGAAAAGGATGCTGGTGATTGCTTTTCAATTACAATATCTGCTAATTGAATACCATAAGCGGATAATAACGAAGAATACTTATGAATAGCAACATAAGTGATACCTAAATTCTTGGCCAATGATACAGCAAATTGACCACCCGACCCACCAAAACAAGCCAAATTATGATCTGCAGTATTAAATCCTTTAGCCTCTGTCAAGTTTCTAATTGGTCTTGCCATAGATTCAACTGCCACCTTTAAGAATCCACTGGCTACTTCTTCAGGAGTTAACTGCATGCCTTCTGCGGCTTTGTCCTTGTTGATCTCTTCCGTTAACTCTGTAAATTTCTGAGCAGTCAAATCGTAATCAAGTGGTTGATCTTGATTTGGGCCAAATATTTTAGGGAAAAATTCAGGCACTAATCGTCCAACAAATAAGTTGGCATCGGTAACCGTCAAGGGTCCACCTTTCCTATAACAAACTGGTCCTGGATCGGAACCAGCGGATTCTGGACCAGTGACGAACATTCCATTTTTCCAGAATAACATAGAGCCACCACCTGCAGCGACAGTTGATATATCCAATTGTGGAGTTTGTAAACTAACCTCACTGACCACGGTTTCATAGATATGTTCAAGGGTTCCTGAATATCTTGAAACATCGGTTGAAGTTCCACCAGCATCGAAACCAAGCGTTGCCCTTTTAGTTTTAGAGTCATAACAAGTTTCTCCAAATCCGACCATCCCACCAGCTGGACCAGATAAGATGGCTTTCAATCCTGTGAATTTATACCATGGACATAAACCACCATTGGATTGCATGAAAAGTAACTTATTCCCAAATGAATCCAAACCCCCTTCGAATCCCTCTCCGAATGCCTGAACATAATCGTTAATAATCGGAGAAAGATACGCATCAGCCACAGTGGATGAAGTTCTATTGACAAACCCAAGCATCGGTTGCAATTCATGCGAAACAGAAATATCAAATCCTACTTCCTTAGCAATTTGCGCTATTTTAGCTTCATGTTCAGGATAAGCATATGAATGAAGTAAAGATAAGGCAATTGTTTTTATCTTTCCTTGAACAAAAATACCTCTTAAATCTTTCTCAACTTGATCATAATCAGGGACCTTAATGACTCTAATAACGTCTCCAGTAATACCTTCTCTTAGTTCAGGATCTGAATTGACGTCGATTTTTAATTTATCTCCCCCACCTTCTGAAAATCCAGCAATGGTTACTCTTTCATCAATTTCCAATACTTGATCATATAATTGTCCCAATTTTTTAGCAGTCAAGTCAAATATGTGAGGTCGTGTCTGATTTCCGATGACCAAAACATCTTTGAACCCTTTAGTGGTCACTAGCAACACATGTGCACCTTTTCTTTCCAACAATGCATTGGTGGCAACAGTGGTACCCATTCTGATACTCTGGATACGTTCATGATTTAATTTCTGACCAATTGGAATGGTCTTCCCAGTTGCCTTCTCTAAAACTCTTCTAATACCTTCTGTTGGAGCATCACGATAATTTTGAGGGTCTACTGATAATAGCTTGAATACATAATCCGGTTGATCGGGAATTTTGGCAATAACATCACAAAACGTTCCACCCCTATCAATAGCTATTTGAATGCCTTTTGGATGAGCCATGTTTGAATGATATCGTGGTTCTATAGATTGGGAATAAAGATAACAAATGAATTGTTAAGGAATAACCTTCTTTGATTTATGGGTTTTGAGCGGATTATTGAATGCTTTCAAGATTGAAAAAAAGCGGATATCGAGTGGTTGGTAGCGCCGTCTTGCAAGGCATTTTTCGGACAAGAGTTACTCTACGGTGAACTATTTTTCAATGCCAAGATTAATCATTTATTTGATAGTACAAATCTATCTACTCAAAGAGCTAACGTTATTGGTACGGGAATCATTGGTTAGATCTCCTAGTTTATCGTGTACTGGTTCTTCTTCTTCGTCTGGACCGTTGTCTTCTTCATCCTGGCTTTCTATAATATTGCCCAAGCTATCATATCGAACTTCGCTTTCTTCATCTTCACCATCTTCTAGCATTTCATTCCCCAAAGCATCATATTTTTTCTTGGGAACTTGGTTTCCCAAATAATCATACTCGGCACCACAATCGGATTGTTCTTGTTCTCCCCCGCTATCAGCTTCCACTCCGGTTGTATCTTGTCTATTAACATTCCCCATCAACCAAATATCCTCCACATTATGGGCCTGCTCTTTTCTTACTTTTGCTTCGTTCTCTATTTTGGCCAACCATTCATCTTGTGCCTTTGTGATGGACTCACTATCAGTGCATCCTTGATATAACTGAATCAACTCTTCGTTAATTTTCAAAAAGGTTATGCCCCAACTAAAGTTCTCCAATAATAGTTCTGCCCAATCTACATGTCCAACAATAGCAAAACAGGCTGCAAGAGCTTCGACACAATTCAATCTCCATGGACGACCGTAATTAACAGGATTGGCAGCTACAAGATATGGTAACAACCTTTCGTTTCTCCCTCCAATTTTCTGAAATGGAATCTCGTCTAATCTAGCCCAAGAGCATTCTACCACTGCGGCACCATTCTCTTCGACAATTGCAAGATCATTTGGACAAACTATCGATTTTCCATTGGGAGAAACTACAATACCTTGAAATTTTTGTCCAACTCGAAGGTTTTTTATAAGTCCTAAACGTTCAAGTTTCTTACCACTACATTTTTTCGGGTCACAGTGATCGAAATCCCACATGGCTAGTTTGGTTGGGAATTTAGTCGAAGTCGTGGATGAAGACAAAGAGGTACCGGTTTCTTGACGGCCCTTTCTGACGTGATGTTGTTTGGACTTGTGTCCATTAGAAGTACGTTGCTTGCTTGAGGGCCTATCTTCTTGGCTCTTGTTCTTTCCCTTGGCCATTATTGTTTATGTTAGCGATGCCACAGGAGAATCACCTTAAGCTGCTTAATTTTTTTTTTTTTTTTGGAGCGCAATTTCCATCGCATCTCAATAGACAAAAAGTATGGTGCTCTCTGACCTTTATAGAGCAATCTTCAAACTTCGAAAATCAAGAATGCATTACTAGACAATATATTAAATCTTTAAAAAACAACAAACTAAAAACAAAAAAACCCAAAATAAACCTTTTTTAATACAAATAAACGAAAAGAAAATCAAATAAAACATTACACTGGTAAAAGCAGCAAAGACAACACAAGGAGTAAAATATTATTCTAGTAAGTCTTTAAAATTCTTCATCAAAGGAAAAGTTGTGGTTAGAACTAGAAGGTTCATTATGTTTAGCCATAACACCAGCCTTTTGATAATCTGAAACTCTCTTTTCGAAGAAGTTAGTCTTACCAGCCAATGAAATATTTTCCATGAAATCAAATGGATTGGTAACATTATAAACCTTCTTATTACCAAATGCGACTAATAATCTATCAGCAACAAATTCGACATATTGACACATCAAGTTACAGTTCATACCTAATAAACTGACAGGTAAGGCATCAGTGAAGAATTCCTTCTCAATAGCAACAGCTTGAGTAATAATCTTTTCAATAATTTCTGGTTCTGGTCTGTTTTCCAAATGGGAAAATAATAAACAGGCGAAATCAGTATGCAAACCTTCATCTCTACAGATTAATTCGTTGGAGAAAGTTAAACCAGGCATCAAACCTCTTTTCTTTAACCAAAAGATGGAGGCGAAAGAACCACTGAAGAAGATACCTTCAACAGCAGCAAAAGCAACCAACCTCTCAGCAAATAATGCTTCGTCATCGGTGATCCATCTAAGAGCCCAATCAGCCTTCTTTCTAATACATGGAATATGGTCAATAGCATTGAACAAGTAATCAGCTTCCTTTGGATCCTTGATATAAGTATCAATTAAAAGGGAATAAGTTTCAGAATGAATGTTCTCCATCATGATTTGAAAACCATAGAATGACTTAGCTTCTGGGATTTGAACTTCAGCAGAAAAGTTTTCAACTAAATTTTCATTAACAATACCATCAGAAGCAGCAAAGAAGGCAAGGATTCTTGAAATAAAGAAACGTTCATCGTCATTTAGTTCATTTCTCCAGTGAGTTAAATCTTTGCTTAAATCAATTTCTTCGGCAGTCCAGAAAGAAGCTTCTGCCTTTTTGTAAAATTGCCAGATTTCGTGGAATCTAATAGGGAACATAACGAAACGACGTGGGTTTTCCTTTAAAATTGGTTCCTCTTTTTCTAAAGCCTTTAATTTGTGACGGTGAACTTTGTGTTTGGATAAGAAATCTTGATGTTCACGGATAGCCTTGGAGTCCTGTGATTCGGAGTTTGCCATTGGAGTAGCGCTGTTGGTAGTTAAAACTTGCTTAGCATGAGTAACTCCTTGAGATTCATCTTTTTCTTTCGCTTCAGCAGCTAATTTGTCAGTTAACGACTTTCCATTACCAGTGATAGACATATCTAAGGACGAGATCTTACCAGTTAAACCTTGAGTTGGGGTATCTTGCATTGTCATTGTTATAATAATATTAACTTATTCTTGTGAGTAATAATTAAGGGTTAAAAAAATAAAAGGAAATATGAAATAACTTTTTTTTGATAAAATCAGGGAAATATAGTCTTCTTTATATAAACTTGGACAAGAGGGTATTTCCCGAATAACGGATAACCTTCGCCTTGAAAATTGTAAACAACAGGAGATAGCCTTAATGTTTAATATACGTGAAACATTTTCTTGCATTCATCAAACAAAGAAGAAAAAAAAAAAAAGAAAATTTTACGTGGCGTTTTACAGTTTACTACACGATGGTTTGCAGATTAAACTAAAACAGCAGATGTTGCGCGTTCCACCTTATGCTGTCCGATCAACCCACTACTCATTTCATGTGTAGTTCATTTTTTACGGGAATATAGTCTGATGTTACAATTGGCACTAAACTGTAGTCCTTATGACAGATATCTGCAATCTGGTAATATCTTTAATGAAAAACAAAAAAAAGAGTGAAGAGTTGAAACAATTCGGGATGGAAAATTGCTTCAGAAAGAAAAATGTAAAATGTAAAATGTGCAAAAAAATATCGTGTTTATGTGTTCAACAAATTTAGAAAGACGCGTTAAAAAAATGCTAATTACCTATTTTTTGTGGTTAATTGGATTTCCTTCAAAATCACCGAGATTGACAAACACGTTAAAAAAGAGGAAAAGACGCCAGTGTCCTAGCAAACCACGTTTGATAATTAGACGAGAATATGCAAGAGCGCGTATGACAACGTAGGCATCTCTTATCTATTTGATCAACACTCGGATAATACCCTCGCCAAATCGGATCATTCATGCCATAAGATTCGAATCAAGGAATTCTAATTTTAGAAGATTTTTAAAATTCGCTTAACAGCGAGCTCTATAAAGACACGACTCGGCGTTTTCATTGTAAGTTATTTTTTGAATTTGCGGATAAACAATCGCTCATAATTCCGAGCTGGGTGAGTGAAGATTTTCAGATACGTGAAACTACAAATCCGGAACTATTGCTAAGTGGGTTTGCTTTTGTTTGTAAATTCATTCGGCGTTTATTGTAGGCCAAAATAATGCAAAATGATTAATAGTACATATGCGTTCTGCCTCGCAGCTGTGAGATAGGTACACCGCCGTCTTATCCTTCTTAGTCCTTGTCATTAAGGTCTAGTTGCTTCCCTCACTCCTCCACTGCCTTCTTTGGAGGTGGAACGACAAGCACATACAGTATCACAAAATAACATTGGTAATTCTCCCTCTCTCACCTAGAAGAACCAGAAGTCAATTGAATACTACAACATCAATATAAATCGCAAAACATTTTCCATAAATCTTTCTATAAAAACGACGCTAGGAAATAAAAGCAAGCATATAAAAAAAGGTCTAACGAGACCGAAAACTAAAGACACATTCAAAGTAGCATATCTCATGATACCAGAATGGCCGCCAAAACAAGATATAAAAGCCAATTATCTCTAGTATGTGTATATGCAAATAAAACAAAAGAATAATCCTAATTGCTCAATGGACTTCCTACACGAAGTGGCCCACCAAATTTGGCACTAAAATCAATAGGATCATCCAACATCTCAACATCACTTCCACTTCCTTCGCCAAAATTGACATTGGGCATGGCAATTGTGGGAGAACTAATATCATCAAATGAAAGATCCAAATTGGCATACAACTTTGAAATATCCCCTGAACCTCTGTATCCTTTGGTATCATCTTCATGTTCTTGTTGTAACATTCCAATACGATAACAAAATGCCCGATCCCACTTTTCGTCATTTAAGCAATCCTCTTGACTATATTGAAACTCTTTCACAAAAGTGTCTTCGGCATCTGAACGAGATAAATACTGATAGTGTGGTAAGGAAGGCATTCCAAACAATAAACTTTCTGGCTCGGTTTTATTGCTATTCAATAATTTAGGTCTTCCATACAATTTAAATGCATCAATCATTGGAATGAAATTTCTAATCATAGTTTCAATGGCAGAAACTCCAGGGTGAGGGATTGGCATGATATACATTGAGTTAGTCAATACGTAATCCTGAGCGTTCTTTTTCCGGAATGAAGCTGTGTTGACACTGGAGTCACTGGTAATGGAGGCGTTAGAAAGAGAGCGGAATCTAGTGCCCCCGTTGGAGGCTTTTGTTGGGGAAGTCGGGTTGGTAAAAAATGAGCTTGTAGAATTTGTGGAACTCGATCTGGTGTGACGATGGGTGGATGGTTTTTGCTGAGGTACAGTCAAATTATTGGATACTGAAGAGGATGAATCTGATTTATTCGTTGGTTTAGGGGAGGTTATGGAGGAAGATGATCCCGAATCACTTGTAGTGGCGGTGGTGGTTGCAACTACTGCAGGAAGTTGTGGCAGTGGAGACAATGACTGAGGTTTAAATGCAAACAAATGCTCATACTGTTTGTTGATATATATTTCACCCCTTATATTCATGATGGAATTCAAATCAATCATATTGGCTTGTTCTGGATACACGTTAAAAACGTGATCAAGAGAGGCAACATATGCCACCAAATTCTTCTTATTCAATTTCTTATCAGAACTATAAATTTCAATTCTCCCAAAATGACTTTTACCACTTGGAAATACAACCATAAATACTTCAATCCATTTTGAACTCACTTGAGGTAACCTAATATTACACCACTCAGACTGTGGATATCTCTTATTTCGCGAAAGTAACACATGAATATCCAGTAAATTTGGAGCCTTTGAGGATAATACTACAGCTGTGAATGCTTCGTTTAATTTAACATATTCATACTTAGAAAGCAAAATTGCACTCATCCATTTATTAAATTCTTCTTGATTTGGAAATTTGATTGATAAGGTTGACTGTATTTGATAGTCTTGGTATAATTTAACTGTAAATTCATCAACCAATTCCAATTTAGAATCAATAAGATTGATGTATTTGGGATTAGATTCAGGATTTTCCATTTCATAGAGTGATAATTCATTTCCCGTTAATTTTGCATCAACTGAAACCCACTGATTTTCGCCTTCTGCAATTTCAAAACTCCCAATGGCATAACCTCTTAATTTTTGAGCATGGATAAGATTTAAAATAGGATGGAATTCCTTAGGTAACAATTCAATTTGTTGCTTATTCTGAACAAGTAGAGACCTTCCTGAAACCGTTGCTCCCATAGAATCATTGGATATATCATCGATTGAGTAAACTCTACTTTGGCGAACAAATGATGGTGGAGTCACTCTAAGTTTCTCTGACAAATTTCTCCTATGACTTAATGGGGTATTTGAATTGGAACGGTTATAGGATAATTCTGCTGGAGGAATGGAGGTAGTATTGAGGTTGAGGTTAGGGATTGATTTGGGTGTGATACTTGGTGATGGTGATCGTGGCAAAGAAAGGTTGACTCCTTCATCGCGAAACCCATCAATCATATTCAAATAACATACTGGAGAAGATAACGAACTCACTGAAATGTTTCTTTTAATTCTCAAAGGGTGAGGATTGGATGTGGATTCTTCTGAGATTATTTCATCGGCATTTGTAGGGGGACTGGCTAAAGGCGATGTCGGTCTTTTGATGAATGTCGGCGATGTCGGCGATGTCCCATCATAGACTATCGGTCCATTATTTTCGCTGGCAGGATAAGTAAAATCATGTGGAGCGTGAACATACCCATGATAACCTCGTGGTTGATCGACATTAGAGATCGATTGTTGTTGATTTGGGGTTAATGATACCTTTGTCGCTGCTGCTGTTAATTTTGGGGTGGAATTTGGATCTTTGGGATCTTGCGACTTGGTTGATTTTTCGGTTACATCGGCATCGATTTTGCTACCTTTATCGTGGTTTTTGGTATGATGGTGACCAAAGAAACGCTTTGGAGAAAGTGTCAATGGCATTTTGATGTGGACCTTATCGATAAATTTGATAAATGGTTCTAATTTCTAATTGGCTGCTAATGCTTTCAAAAAGAAAAGAACGGGAAAAAAAGAAAGGGGAAAATGTCAAATGTGCTATTAAATTATCGGACTTCTTTTTTTTTTTTTTTGTTCAGAAAGATTATTAACGAATTTATAATAAATTTTTGAGAGAGATCTTATTCTAAATTAAGCAACAGCAAAGAAAAATAATTACAAAAGTTTAAAATTTTAAATTTTAAGCCTAAAGAAATGCACAAAAACCATAGATCAAAAAGCTAGTCATTCTCTTTTTTTTTTTACCTCTCTAAATCATCACGTAACGTCTGTTTAAATAGTTAAATCCTTTTTCTTCTTATTAAACTTTTCCTTAAAAGAGCATAACTAAAACTAGAGGATAACATGATCGAAAAGGAAAAAAAATATCTGCGCTGTGAGATGTATGTTGAAGTTAAAAGGGGTTTGGATGCAAATTGAGGTTGTTGTGGTGGCGATATTTGAGGGAAAAAAGGAGGAAAGATAAAATGCTCAGTTTTCGTCATCCCCAACTCAATTCATTATTAGTCAGATTTGGAGGTTGCATAAACGTTATTTCTAATAAGCCGAACCCTAAGCACAAACAAATTCACTTCATAAATTTTAAATCGCTTGTTAATTTCATCTTTTTTTCTTTGACTTAAAAATTCCATTTCGTATAAAAATTATCGATGTCGTCATAGATTAAATTATTTTTTTGCTCAAGAACAACAATGCTTGACATATTTCCCAAAGAAGCTTTTTACTTGATAATGCATTCGTTTAACATTATTTTCTTGTCCCACGCCAGTGGGCCCTTCTGGAGGCGCGGTTCTTATGAGCTGATTTCATTGACTAGATAGGCGGTATTTTGTAATCTTACTGGTCGCTCTCTGGTATATAGCTCGGAAATCTAAAATTACTTGTGGGGATATCGCAAAAGAAAATTTTAAATTTTTTTTCCGTTGTTCGCTTTACTTGTCTAAATTTCTTCCAAATTTTATCATTAACTGTCCTAATTCGGCCATCCACAAACGAACCACCTCTATAATATGTTTCAACCTTTTGATTCCTTTTTGCCAATTATTCCATCGATACTATAGTTGAGGCATATACCAAGAATTTTAGACTATGCTTCTTCGTTATGAGCAAGCAGCTTCTCTTTGTTATTACCCCATATTTTTGTTCTTATTTTGCGGTTTGCTCAATTCGTTAAATGTTGTTGTATCAACAAAATCGGAAAGTTTTCTGCAGTCTTGGCATTAAAATAGACAATTCTTGGGAAAAACATTATACGGTTTGATTCCTTTTCTACACTTTGGTTTTTACTGCCTGTTCTTCGAAGTTGATTTGTAGAAAATTATATCTATGCAGAGCTTAGGCAACAATTCATGTAGTGAAAGAATCGAAAACCGAAAAGCCTCGTTGGTTCAACTTTGTGGTTTACTGTTCCAATAGCGTGCATATGATTGCCGTTCGCCTCTACTTGCTTGTTGCAGAAAAAAAAACAATTAAGGAAGGAAAGTAGTCTTACGCAAACAAATATAAAGATATTAAACAAATATAAAGATATTAAACAAATATAAAGATATTACCTCAATTTACATTGATAATAATTGCCAGTGAAGCCGATCGAGGTGTCTTCTGCTACTATTCGTGACATTGTCCTGGGGGAAATAGATGTACTAAAAATGGTTTTCTTGGGGAAGATATACTTATACCAATGTGATAAGCTCTACTATTTCCTCTGTCACTAACCCATATTGACGTGTCATTCTCTAGGTTAACTCAATCACCATTAGCGCTTCCACCCTGTTTAAACTTTTTTTTTATTGACAACCATTTTTTTTTTGTTCTAAAAATAAAAAAAAAATACTTCAACTATTGTGTTTATGAAAACAAGAATTTATCTACTATCTAAATGGGAGAGGGTCACTTCTTAGATGTCGTTTCGACACCTAAAAATAACATTGAACCGACTTACAAGTTCTTGAATGAAGAATTATTTGTTAAGTTAGATGGTGTCAATAAACAAACTTTAGGCAATGAATTTCGAAATATTTCCGAAAAGAAAGCACATATAATAAATTCCTTCATTCAACAATTTCGGCTTCACATAGGTGAAGACTTGTATCCTACTGCACGACTAGTGTATCCTGACAAAGCTGGCAGGTTGTATTATATCCGAGATGTAACATTAGCAAGGTTAATTATTAAAATGTATAATATCCCCAAAGAATCAGAGGACCACCATGTATTATATAATTGGAAATTACAATACCAAAAGACCAAAAGATTTACAATTGATGTTGAGAAACTTCGTGATTTACCATTACAATCATCTAGAATTATTGCTAATAGGAGAAATTATATGAGTGAGAATCGAGAGTATACTGTGGTAGAAATAAATCATAAGCTTGATCAATTAAATGATGCCAAAAAGTCGCAAGAACAAATTGAAATCCTAAAACCATTGTTCGATACTTTGAGTATCCCAGAAGTTAGATGGCTAATTCATATAATTCTAAAGAAATCAATTTTAGGTCGATTTGAAAATTATTTCTTGAATAGTTGGCATCCTGATGCAAGCCGAGTATTTTTAATTTGTAACAATCTACAAAAGACTGTAAATTATCTACTTGATCCAAATAAAAGAGTTGATCCAAAACTATTATGCATACATCCAACTTATAAATTCAAACCACAACTAGCCCAGAAATTAACTAAAAGTTATGATAAAATGCTTAAAGATCTTCAAAAGACGGCAGACATGGATCCTCAAACTTCAAAACTATTTGAACAATTGAAACTTGAAAATAAGTTTTACATCGAAGAAAAAATGGATGGCGATAGAATGATTTTACATAAACAGGGCCTGAATTTCAAATTTTATTCAAGAAGATTGAAGGATTATTCATTTCTATATGGAGAAAATTTAGAATTTGGATCCTTAACTAAATACTTACAAAATGCATTTCCTGCAAATGTTCATTCAGTAGTTTTAGATGGGGAAATGGTAGCCTATGACTACAAGCGACAAGCAATTTTGCCATTTGGAACCTTGAAATCGCTGGCGATTCAAGAAAGTGTAAGGCAATACACTACAATTGACCAATACGAAAATCAATGTTCATATCCATATTACCTAATATTTGACATCCTACATTTAAATGGACGAAACTTGACTAATCACCCTTTATTCTTCAGAAAAAACATTCTCAGTAAAATTATCAACCCTGTTCCTCATCGGTTTGAAGTACATGAAGCAAGAGTTGGCTCCTCGATTGAAGATATTCAACGAGCCATTCGCGATATTGTGAAAACTCGAGGTGAAGGACTCGTACTTAAACATGTCCAACTGAAATATCTAGTTGGATTCAGAAATCCACAATGGATAAAAGTTAAACCAGAATATCTTGAGAAATTTGGTGAAAATCTTGATTTGGCCATTATTGGGAAAATCCCTGGTGTGAAAAATTCGTATATGATGGGACTTAAAAATGAAACTGACGGTGCATTCTACAGTTTTGTGATGGTGGGGAATGGATTCACTAATGATGAATACGACAAAATTGAACGATTAACACACGGCAAATGGATCAAGACGAAAGTTCAGACACCTCCTCAACTGGTTATAAAATTTGGGACCCGTGTACCTAATTATTGGATCCACCCTCGAGATTCATTGGTATTGGAAATAAAAGCTAGATCATTTGATACTTCGCTCGAAAAAACATATGCTGTAGGATCAAGTTTGCATAATAATTATTGTCGAAGAATTAGAGAAGATAAAACCGTCGACGAGTGTGTTTCATTGCAAGAATATCGAGAAATAAAGGCGAAGTATGTTACAGAATTGGATAAGTCACAGAATGCTGTTTTGAAACGGAAACAATTACGAACTCTAGGTTCGTTTACTGATGAACCTTCTTATAAGAAAGTTAAGATTGAATCGAATCTATTCGCCAATTTTAATTTTATTATTGTAAGTGATAAAGTCGATCAAGTTACTGGAGAGCGTACAAGTCGGGAAGAATTAATGAAATTGGTGAAGAAATTTGGTGGGAAACTAATACATGCTATAGATGTCTTATCTGCGGATACTACCGTGGTTATTACAGAAAAGAATCTACCACTTTGTGAACAGTATACAAACCGAGGAATTGATCTTATTCAACCAAGATGGATATTTGAATGTATAAACAGAAATCAAATTGTTCAATTGGAGCCTTACTTTATATTTAGTACTCCAAACTGGGATAGGTTTGAACGCGGAAAAGTTGATGCTTATGGAGACTCATATGTGATACATCACCCCTTAACAGGATTATCCATACCTAAATTATCCCAATCTCAAATCCATCAAGCTAGAGATATCCATGCAGATGAGTGGGATGAAACTTTACCCAAACTATATCTATTCTATCAACTACGATTTTTTGTTGTTGGAGAAGGATTAGCTAGTGATTTGGTTAAAGATAGAATTGAGAGATACAGTGGTGAAGTAGTTGAAAAATATTTAGAAGCTTCATATATTGTCATTCCGAGATGGCAAGATGAACATAATCGAGATGTTACGTTGGAGCAAGTAAATGAAATATCAAATACTATAAGTAAGGAATTGAAATTTGGAGCTGAACTGTTGCTCACAAAATTACCCAATATTGTTAGCCAAAGGTTTATCCAACAATGTATTAAAGAGAATACGATAGTTGATCCAGAGGATTTTAGATTTTATTAACGGTTAGGTTTTTGTTCGCAGCCAATGGGGTTGATTTTGTGTCATAAAGAAGATGAAAACAGTCGTGAGAAGTGATAAACTCTTATAAATAGTATATAGATCATTTGGAGAAAATGAACAAACCGGGAGTTTTAATCAGTGATCTGTCTCGCGGGAATGTGACTTATCATCCATTTTTAAGGTGATGTTTACACTTGCGCTTCTTTTTTTGGAGAAAGGAGCGATAAAAAAATAATCTGCGTGTTCTCACCACATGGTACATCACTTCTCTTTGATCTAGGGGGATGGTTGAGCTTTGGTTTCAAGTGATAATTATTTCATATTACTAGAAATGCGAACACGTACATCCGTTACAATACATAACTTCTGTGAGAAGCATCATCGGGTAACACAGGTTAGCATGGTCATCACTAGTGATCTTTCTTAGTGCACTTCAGTTTGGTTATCACTTGGCTGCGTTAATTGCACCAGCTGATATCATATCCTGTAATTTCGAAAAACCTGGTCTGTTTGCAAACTATGAAGATACAACATAGGCAACGTATGACTTGTAACAGTGTCTTCTGATGCTGGAAAAAGGGATTGCCTTGATTACTGCCCTGTATACCATTGGAGAATTATTTGCAGCGGTAGCATTGGGATCAACATCCATATCTATGGATTATGGTAGGAGATCAGAGTGTATTTTTGCGTCGTCGTTTTTCAAACTAGGTTCATTGCTTATGGTGGTGGCTAACTCCGCATTGATGATCAACCTAGGTCGATTTTTCAATGGTGCAGGTGCTGCTAGCTCGTTGATTATCTCACCAATTTTGATAATGAGTTAGCGCCAATCAATCCTCGTGGGCTATTCATTAATGCAAATTGCTGTTTCTATTGGGATTTTCGCCGCTCAATATGTATCGTACTTTTTTTCAAATGATCAACAATGGAGACAGATCTTCTTGGTAGCAATCATGACTTCCGTGTGTCAATTTGTGGCGTTGTTACAATTCCAGAATCTCCTAAATGGATAATCATGAGCAGTGGAAACAGCGAATTAGCTAGAGCGATATTGATGACCGTGAGAACATACATCATTACTTTTGAATATGAACTTCATCATTGGCAACATTTATCTGATGGAAGACAACCTAAACCAAGTGACGAAACACCCTTGATACCTGAATAAGCAAATGCTCATAACGTATCAGCTGGCACTTCGATCTCAAGGAGGAAATCACTCGATACTCCTTTCGTGACAATTTCCGATTTCTTATTCCAACCGAAATATCGAAATCAACTTATAGCAGTGACATTAATAATGACGGGGCAACAACTTCTGGGTATGGATGCAATTACGTATTACGGGGTGAAATCTTAAACTCCTTATTCAATAACCAAAGATTGGGTGGTGGTAACAATGTTCTTGTTCTTACTTGCGCCTTTTCGGGTGTGAATGTCCTCAGTTCCATTATTGTAGCTCCAACGATTGATAGACTAGGTCGAAAACAATTATTATTGGCTTCATTATGACATGTGGAGTAAGTTCGTTGGTGTTGGCACTTGGAATTCCTAATAACTATGATATCACGGTGATTATAGCATGTTTTGGATTTATAATCGGGTTTTCAATTGGATTGGGTCCACTTCCTTTCTTAATGGTGTCCGAATTAACCAGTCATAAAGTTGTTTCGTTAGCGCAATCTTTCGGCATTACCAATTGGACTGCTAATACGACTGTTGCGATTTTGTTCCCCGTGTTGCAAAATTTGATTGGCGGAACTGTGTTTTATATTTCTTTTGTCATAGCAGTCGCACACATTCTTGGGTTTACTACTACATACCAGAAACCAAAGGGTTTCATCATTCTACAGATGTATGGGAAAACTCAATTTCTTCCTAAGATTTGTGATATGTGAAAATTGTGACATTCCTATATTAGAGTAATTAGTAGATTTATTTTAAAGGTTTGTTGTAAACATTTTATTGGATAAGTCATTATAGTCATTTATAGTCGAGGCTTTGTTTCGCAGTGTGTAAGTTACCTTCCATTGCATTAACGAATAGTTTTGAAGTTATTCTGCCTATTTCCCAATTAGGAAGTTCAGTGGAAGTATATTATTTTTCTTTTTTACACGAAGTTTCGGAAGCAATAATTAATTACACAAAACAATGCAAGTTTCAACTGTAAAGAATCTCCTTATTTTTGAAACGGTTTTTACATTCTCCGCTGTCATTTTTGACTGTCCGTTTTAAAGTTTATAAATATTTAACTTGCTAGCTTTTCTCCAATTTTTGATTTTATTTTCATCTTTTTTCACTCAATTAATTTACTTTTAGCTTTCTAATCAAAAATGGTTGACTATAAAACTTGGTTAAGAGAAATTGACGATAATACTAAACTTTCCAAATTGTCAATTCCAGGAACACATAATTCAGCTGCTTGTCACACTGCTTTACCTTCAGTTAGATGTCAAGGAGAAAGTGTTACTAAACAATTGGAACATGGGGTTAGGTTCTTAGATGTTCGTGTTGGAAAATTATTTGTTGGTAATGATGTTAAGGATTTGCAAGTCATTCATGGGAAATTTCCAGTTAAGATTCCTTTCCCATTGAAATTGACTACTACTTTGGAAGAAGTTTATGACTTTTTGCATAAAAATCCTTCGGAGACTGTTATTTTCTCATTGAAACAAGAAGGGTCTGATGATTGGGATAACGAGCATGATGAATTTGGTGATTTGATTTGGGATAAATATATTTCTCCTAATAAGGATAAATGGTATTTGAAGACAGATATCCCAAGAATCGGTGATGTTAGAGGGAAAGTTGTTTTGTTTAGAAGATTCGGGGTAAAGAATGAGCAAAGACTGAAAGAATTCGGTTTCAGTGCCTCTTATTGGTCTTATAATACCACCGACGAAGATCGTGGTCAATTTGTGGTTCAAGATTTCTGTGAAGTAAAAACTGCTTCTGATTTACCCAAGAAGATTGATTATGTTAAGCAATTCGCAAAGAGAACTGAAGATTACACCAATAACAGTGACGATAAATTGTTTCTTAATTTTACTTCATCATCTAATTTCTTTGATACACAATGTTGGCCTGAGGCTGTTGCTAAAGCCATGATTCAAGGTGGACTTCCAGACACCATCAAGAGAGGGGTGGGTGTTCTCATATTGGATTATGCTGAAAGTGATAATTGGAGTTTGGTTAAGCGTTTGGTTGACTCCAACTTTTAAGTAATATCGTTCGCGTTGTTAGATGATGTCATGTTAGGCTTTCGATTTTTTTTTTCTACCTTGTTTTCAGTTTAATCAACATAAAAGACGTTTATTGCTGCAAAAAAAAATAAGTCCCTATAAATCTCTCCGAATTAATTTTCTTGGCTCTTTTGATTTCAAATTGATTGGATCTTTTTTTTTGTTAAGGACAGAAAAACAAATTAATATTGAATGGAATTTTTATTTGCTTCTGGAAAATAATCATTAACCTTTAACGATCGTTCTATAGGATAGTCTATATAATATACCATATGATTTCTCGAGGAATACTACTATGTGGAAGAAGGGTAACTCCTAGAATACTTAGAATCAATGTGACTCAATTTATACGATATCAATCGCTGAAAAAACCAGGTCACTTTCCTGATATTTCAGACCTTAAAGATCAGAAATTAAGAGAGATTATAGAAGGTACAAATCTAGGACAAGAAACACTAAAAAAGAAACAACAAGAGGAAGTGTGTAAGACACAAATAGCTAAACAGGATGAAATTAGAAAGGCGAATGAAAAGATTGAAGCAAAACAAGAACAACTCGACCAAGAAATCGAAAACAACGAGGTTCAATCTGCGATAGACGTGAAGGAAATTCCCAATGCTTATTCTGTAGAAAACAACGAGAAAGTAAGAGATACTACTGGAAAGGGGGACCATAAAAGACTGCATCTTGATTCCAATGATGCCAATCGAGTTGTTCGTGAAATCAATGAAGCAATTCAAAAAGAAATTGGAAACCTTCCATCTCAGATGGAAAAAACCAGAAGTAAAATGTCTAAGAAGTTGGAAGAATATCTTGATTCAATTCAAAGCACTATATTGACAGCCACTAGAGCATTGAATGATGTTACTGGTTATTCTGCAATTGAGAAATTAAAGAAATCAATTGAAAAACTTGAAGAAGAATTAAGGGAATGTAAAGAACAAGTTAAAGAGTGTAAATTGGCATATACAGAAGCCATTCAGAGAAGATCGGATTCGCAACGTGAAGTTAATGAATTATTGACTAGAAAACAGAGTTGGACTCCCCAGGATTTGGAACGGTTTACTGAATTGTATAGAAATGATCATGCTAACGAGAGGTTAGAATCAGAAGCAGAAAAGAATCTTGAAGATGCTGAACAAAAAGTGGATGCTGTGCAATTGAAATTAACTCAACTGATCTTAACAAGATATCATGAGGAACAGATTTGGTCTGATAAGATTAGAAGATCATCTACATGGGGAACATGGATTTTGATGGGTATTAACGTTATGCTTTTCATGGTGGCTACATTCTTTGTTGAACCTTGGAAGAGAAGAAAGTTGGTTCGAGCATTTGAGGAAAAGGTTAAAGATTTATTGGTCATCAGAGAGGAAAGCGAAGCAATTCAACAAGAGGTTCTCATTGGTGAAGTTATTGAAGAATTAACTGGGAAGCCAAGTGAGGAGCGTGTGAACATAACTACCGAAATGGAGACCACTAGAGCACAACATGTTGTGGAAGAAACTTCTCAGTTTGGGGAACCAACAATCTCGGAAGAATCAATTAAGCATATAACTTCCAAACAACTTGAACTCAACTTTTTGAAGACTTCATGGAATGAACTTAAAAGAGTAATTAAAGCGAATTACCATGTTTTGTGTTCTCCTAATATCACAACTTTGCAGGTCAACAAATTTGAATTTGAGATATTGTTGGTTTCTGTAACTTTCATTGCATGTACCATAGGAAGTTTGGTGACGTTTTATTTCAAATAGGACCTGTAAATAGAATTAAATAGGAAATTAAAAGTCAAAGGTTACAAAGAATAGAAATAATAAATTAGCGCGAAGACTCAAGAAGTCATTTTTGAATCGTTTACTAGGTTTCCAGGAGACTTGTGAACTGTCCAACTCATTAAAATCAATATCCTCACTGTTGGATTCCATGCTAGTGTTGGGGAAGCAGAGTTGTAGTTGGTAATTTGGTTTCGCTGCCAAAAAGCACAAAAAAAAACTGACGCAAAAAATGGGGAAATTGGTAGCGTCTAAAGGTCGTGTACTTTTCGGTGAAAGAATTGTTGAAGCAAAAAAAAAAAAGTTGCCACTTGAATTTTATCCATCCATCAATCAAATCAATTATATACAACTTCAACTCACATCCCACACACAATGGAAGATCCAGTTCTCTTAGATTCCTCGATAAATAGTGCATTATCTAAAATAAATGGTAAGCATCAGTCTGAAGATACTGATGTCTATCTAAAATTAAAAAAGTTGGAAAAAGAATTGGAATTATTGTTATTACAAGAAGAGTATATTAAAGATGAACAACGTCACTTGAAACGAGAATTGGTAAGGGCACAAGAAGAAGTAAAACGAATCAAATCGGTGCCATTAGTCATTGGACAATTTTTGGAACCAATTGATGAAAATACTGGAATTGTTTCTTCAACCACTGGATCAAATTATGTGGTGAGAATCTTATCAACATTAGATCGTGAATTATTAAAACCTTCAAGTTCAGTTGCATTACATCGTCATTCAAATGCTCTTGTTGATATATTGCCTCCAGAAGCTGACTCTTCTATTTCTATTGTTGGAGATGATCAGAAACCAGATGTTACTTATGCTGATGTTGGTGGGTTAGATATGCAAAAACAAGAAATTAGAGAAGCAGTTGAATTACCGTTAACTCAAGGAGAATTATATTCCCAAATCGGGATTGATCCTCCTAGAGGTGTACTTTTGTATGGTCCTCCAGGTACTGGTAAAACCATGTTGGTTAAAGCTGTTGCCAATTCCACCACTGCGTCATTTATAAGAATTAATGGGTCAGAGTTTGTTCAAAAGTATCTTGGTGAAGGTCCAAGAATGGTGAGAGATGTTTTCAGATTAGCTAGAGAAAATTCTCCTGCTATTATATTTATTGATGAGATTGATGCTATTGCCACCAAGAGATTCGATGCTCAAACTGGGGCAGATAGAGAAGTTCAAAGAATTTTATTGGAGTTATTAAATCAAATGGATGGGTTTGATCAACAATCCACAGTTAAAGTTATTATGGCTACCAATAGAGCTGATACTTTAGATCCGGCGTTATTAAGACCAGGTAGATTAGATAGAAAGATTGAATTTCCAAGTTTGAAAGATAGAAGAGAAAGAAGATTGATCTTTTCTACTATTGCTTCCAAGATGTCACTCGCTCCTGAAGCTGATTTGGATTCCTTGATTATTAGAAATGATCCATTATCAGGTGCAGTCATTGCTGCTATTATGCAAGAAGCTGGTTTAAGGGCGGTTAGAAAGAATAGATATATGATCTTACAAAGTGATTTAGAAGAGGCTTATACTTCTCAAGTAAAGACAGGTACTGAGCATGATAAATTTGATTTCTATAAGTAAGGTAGATAGTAAGAATATGTACATTAATTGAGAAAGAAAAAATAACACTAAATTAATTGATAGATATCAAGTTCGGAGAATTGTTGGATACCAATTGTAAAATTCAAATGATCTAAGTCAATATGTCTTTTGGAATTCCATACTGATTTAAATTGAGTTTGATTGATGTAATGAGATAAACTCATTGGCGCAATTAAATAAACGGTCTTGTCAGTTGTCAACATATCAACTATCTTAGAAACCTTCTCATAATCGTTCCCCATAGCATCAATTATATTTATAGATTTGGATAAATCCAATTCTTCGCCATCTATGAGAATTGTTTGTGTAGAATTGTTGCCTAGTGTCCAACTAGGAGGTGAATATGTCTTCCACCAAATCTGTACTGAGTCTCCGCCCTGTTCTCTCAAATACTCTAGTGCCAATATGACCCCACCTTGGTGGAAAATACCCATGAGTATACACATAACGGTATTGAATGCATACCAAGTATACAACATCCATGGCTTGACGAACTTTGAAGTAAAATCAAAACAGCAACATGCTAGTGGTACTATGGGCATTAGAAAACGTAATTCCTGATGCGGAATTGCTGAAAGAACAACAACAGCCCCTGAGAGGCTTAGGAATGGTGTGGATTTCCAATAGGCGTGATTTATAAATAGGAAGAAAATACCTGGTCCTAATAGAATTGGCAAATTGACCAAAATGTGGGTAAAGTATGGGTGAATACCATGTTGGGAAAGGTTCTCAAATTGGGTATTATATAGTAGGTTGTTGAGCGGTGCAATTATATAAGTTGACAAGTCTTGCAATGTAGAAAATGAAACGGTTTTGCCAAATGATATTGAATCTATGAGTATAAATGCAACTGTTGGGATGATGAATCCAAGTGAGATGACTAATAGTTGTAACGGATGTTGTGAAATATATTTCAAAACGTACCAACTCGGTAATAATAAAAATACGGGGAATGTAACTCTATTGAATATCCCAATTGATATTAGCGCACCTAATAAAAATACACTCCTGGTTTTGTTTAGCAGCTTAACCTTGAAATCATTTGTTTCTAGAATATATCTCAAATCATCAATAATTAAAAGTGACAATAATACTAACATAGTCTCAATGCTATTTGAAAATAAATGTGATTGGTATACCAATGTGATATAAGATGTCAGAGTGAAAAATATTGCCTTTATTCTCTCTGGTTTTGAAGGCAACATCCAATATAAACAATAATCAGTGATGATCCAAGTGAAGAAGGCAAGTTGTAATCTTGCGCAATACCAAATCTGTATTGGAGTCATGTCAAGATTCAAACTTTTGATTATATATAGCAATGGACCGTATGTGAAATACAATATTGCCATGCTTCTTGCTGGATTGTGTGATTGGAATTCCCATGGAATATTAGTTGAATATCCCAAGATCTTGTGCGTGATAATTTCAAAACTTTGAAAATGCTCATCGGGATGTAGATATGATTCCTGAGTAGCGAAATAGAATCTGAATACGATTGTGAGAAGATAGAATGTTCTCCAATTGATATTGGGAACCTTAATCATTGTTGGATGTTTCTTCAACCAGGTTTTCATTCATAATTGAATGTGAGAAAAACTTTGGTTGGTTCGGATAATTTTTGCGACAAATGTTTAATGTTAGCGACACAATAAACCACATGCGACATTATGTCAAAACGGAGTTTTTTTTCTTAACCGATCAGTTTCCTTTCAATATCAAAAAATTACAATTCACACACGATCAAAAAAACTTTATTGCCGTTTCTCAAATTACTTACTAGGAGTTGCGATATGTTTTTCTTGTATCTACTAGGTGAAAACTATATAGTTAACTAAACGATAATAAAGGGAATCATTAGACATGCCAAAAAGTTTATGTTTTCTATAGTTACTAACCTGTCTCATTTCGGACTTGATATTGAGTTTCTCCTCTTTTTGAATTAATGCAACATGAAGGAGGACCGTCTCTCCACTTTTTATGATAAACGATCTATTTACCAATCATTCCTCTCTCTCCCTAATTTGTAAACAAGTCTGGCTTAATCTATTTGTTGCCTACCAATAGTTTTGACCGTTTTAAGACAATGGTCGAAGTGAGATGATCCGAAATAACACAAGAACAAAAAAGTCCGCAAATTTCGGTACCGAAGAGGGGAGGATGTCGCACTTGATAGAACAAATTCTATTGGTTATCTCATCGCTTCAATAGAAATGTCGTATTTAATTTCCCCTTAGTTTGGGCAGAGGAATGTCGTGCTTTGCACTTTTTTTACATTTTGTGTGTCACTTTCACCTAAAACGAACGATGTGTGAAGTAGCCCATCAATAAAATTTTACTTAATAATTTTTTTAAACCATTTACCTTTTTTTCATCAACAACCAACTATAGATTTTCCCACCCACCAAGATAACAATGTTTAGACAAATCGCCAAGTCAGTGCCAATTGCCCCAAGATTTACTAGATCCTATATTGCCGGTCAATTCACTGGTTCTAAAGGTCCAAATGGTAAATATACCGTCACTTTAATTGAAGGTGATGGTATTGGTCCAGAAATCTCTCAATCTGTTAAGGACATTTATGCTGCTGCTGATGTTCCAATTGAATGGGAACCTGTTGATGTTACTCCGTTATTAATTGACGGTAAGACTACTTTACCCCAGCCAGCTGTTGATTCTGTTAACAAGAACTTGGTTGCTTTAAAAGGTCCATTAGCCACTCCAGTTGGTAAAGGTCACACTTCCATGAATTTGACTTTGAGAAGAACCTTCAACTTGTTTGCTAATGTCCGTCCATGTAAATCTATTGTTGGCTACGATACTCCATACGAAAATGTTGATACTGTTTTAATTAGAGAAAACACCGAAGGTGAATATTCTGGAATTGAACATACCATTGTTCCAGGTGTTGTCCAATCTATTAAGTTGATCACTAAACCAGCTTCTGAAAAGGTTATCAGATATGGTTTTGAATATGCTAAGTCCATCAA
This sequence comes from Hemisphaericaspora insectamans, assembly GCA_030578955.1. Taxonomy (NCBI): domain Eukaryota; kingdom Fungi; phylum Ascomycota; class Pichiomycetes; order Serinales; family Debaryomycetaceae; genus Hemisphaericaspora; species Hemisphaericaspora insectamans. The sequence goes on along the minus strand of JAKTZT010000030.1, from coordinate 19,799 downwards.
CAAGCCTCACGTATTAGTTGTCCACAAAGCTTCCATTATGAAATTATCTGATGGTTTATTCGTTAGTACTGCTAAGGAAATTGCCAAGGAATACCCAGATGTCAAATTAGATTTTGAATTGTTAGACAGCACCTCTCTTAGATTAACTTCTGACCCATCTGAATATAAAGATGTTGTTATGGTTATGCCAAACTTGTATGGTGATATTATGTCTGATTTATCTTCTGGTTTAATTGGCGGTTTAGGGTTAACTCCATCTGGTAATATGGGTAACAAGGTTTCTATTTTCGAAGCTGTTCACGGTTCTGCTCCAGATATTGCTGGAAAAGGTTTAGCTAACCCAACTGCTTTATTATTATCTTCTTGTATGATGTTGAGACATATGTCTTTGAATGCTGATGCTGACAAAATTGAAAACGCTGTCTTGAAGACTATTGCATCTGGTCCAGAGAACAGAACAGGTGACTTGAAGGGTACTGCTTCTACTAGCCATTTTACGAAACAAGTTATTGCTAACTTGTAATTTCATTCATGATTATAGTATTTCTTTTTGAATTATTTATCCTTTTTCTTTCCTCAGAAACACTCATTATTATAGCGCATTATTTTTAAGAATAAATAAATCTTTTATCCTAGAATTTTGCCTACAAGATGATCTCTTAAAAGTTTTATAAATTAAGGGCATGTGTACCCAATACACTAAGTACTTGATTTTTTTTTCCCTAAAAGAGGTTCCTTATGCTTTAGAATTTCTTGCCTTATCTTCACTCAGAATCTTCTTAATTGCGTCGATTTCTTTAGATAATTCTTCCAATGAAATCTTCGTTTCTTCTTTCTTCGATTCTAATTCTTGTTTATGGGAAGATAATTCTTCTAAGATCTTATTAGTACCTTCGACAATGGCAACATGTTCAACTTTATGAACTCTTTCTTCGTAATCTTCCAACGACTCTCCTTTAATCAAATCAATTTCTTTAACTAAAATAGGCTCACCTCTATCAACTTCAGCAATAACTCTATGTATCATAACACCACCTTTAGTTATTTTACCTTCTTGACCTTCCTTCCAACAACGATCAATAGCATGAGTTCCTTCAAAAGCTCCAGGTAATGCAGGATGTAAATTAATTATAGTTACGCCCGCCTTTTCTAATGGTTCTAATACTGTTGGTGATAAAATTAGCATCCACCCAGCACAAACAATTAAATCTGGTTTAACATATTTCTCATCTTTAGTACCTTCAATATTTCCATAAATTAATAAATTGGCTAAATCCAAATTAAATTGTTCTCTTTTACTTTTACGCAATTCAACTTGTTCTTTTGGTATTCCTTTATAATATTTTTTCAAAATATGATTCTTTGTTGGAATTGAAGCATTCGAAGCTCTCGTTAATCCATAGGCTGTTTCACTTGATGATACAACTTCAGTAATGTGACCTTTCAATTGATCGTTCTTTTCAGCGTCAATCAATGCTTGTAAATTTGTACCTGATCCAGATATTAATACGGTTATATTGAATGACATTGTGTTCTATGTATACGGTAAGAATATTTCTATTTTATCAATTGACCCTCTCGTTTTGCAGCCCTCCTAAGATTTATCTTTTAATAATTGATAGTGAAATTTTTTTTTGCCTTACTCTTCTTTTAATTTACTTTGACTCACTGCCAGTTGTTTTTTTGTTAGTACCAAATGAAATCTAAATAGGAAATTAGGTCATGTGATATGAATCACGTGCATATTCTGAAAAATCTCTAAACTTCAAAACTTTTCGTAAAGAATCACCCAATTTCATCTGAAATTGATCCCATATGGTTGGGAGTCGAAATTTTCAAACCAAAAACTGGTCCAACTTACTCTCCAATTCAGGATATAGCATATCAATTGACCCAGCCATGTTAAATATCCTAGACTTTTACTCAATTACAATGACTTAATGGTTCATCCCTAAAGATTCAAATCATTTCAATTAACTGCATCCGGGTAACGTTCATCGAGGGTAAATTCCATACCCTACATACCTAACCTGTAAAAGTCAACATTACACAAAAATATATGGAATTGTATTTTTTCGGGTGGAGAAGGTGCAGTTTATTAATGAGTAAAATCCAATTTTGTTAGGGAATCAATCCCCTCGTGCTGACAATTTATAAGTAACCTGTAAAAAGGTTGATTCAGTTTGCTAGTGCTCACTTTATTTTTTTATACCAGAGTGTCATGACTACTCAACCCAAAAAAAAAAACTCTTCTCACTCACAAACTGAAGGAAGAAAAAATGAAGTGAAAAATTTTTCCATCCCTTTTTCTTCTCACCTTTTCCTCTCTCTTTAGAAACCAATTAAAGACACAATTCAAGATGGGTATGTTCATTCCACTATATATGGATATTTCACACTAATAGCCACAATCTCTAGTTTGAATTCAATTGAAAAGTTGTTAATATAGTAAATGAACAATGTTTTACAACAGGAAGGCATCAGATGAAATTTGTTTCTTCTTACGAGGGTTTTACCAACCACCACCGCCTTTTTACCCGTACCCAGCTTAATCAATTAGACTATGAGAGACTATATAAACACACATGAAAACTAAATTACTAACAATTCATTTTATAGTTGCTTTCACTATTGAACAAATCCGTGGATTGATGGACAAGGTTACCAATGTTCGTAACATGTCCGTTATTGCTCACGTCGATCACGGTAAATCTACTTTAACCGATTCTTTGGTCCAAAGAGCTGGTATTATCTCTGCTGCTAAGGCTGGTGAAGCTAGATTCACTGATACCAGAAAGGATGAACAAGAAAGAGGTATTACTATTAAATCCACTGCTATTTCCTTGTATGCTTCAATGAGTGATGACGATGTTAAGGAAATCAAACAAAAGACTGAAGGTAACTCTTTCTTGATTAACTTGATTGATTCCCCAGGTCACGTTGATTTCTCTTCTGAAGTTACTGCCGCTTTACGTGTTACTGATGGTGCTTTAGTTGTTGTTGATACTGTTGAAGGTGTCTGTGTCCAAACTGAAACCGTCTTGAGACAAGCTTTAGGTGAAAGAATTAAGCCAGTTGTTATTATTAACAAGGTCGACAGAGCCTTATTAGAATTACAAGTCACCAAGGAAGATTTATATCAATCTTTCCAAAGAACTGTCGAATCCGTTAACGTTATCATTTCTACTTATGTTGACCCAGCTTTAGGTGATGCTCAAGTCTACCCAGATAAGGGTACTGTCGCTTTCGGTTCTGGTTTACATGGTTGGGCCTTTACTGTCAGACAATTTGCCAACAGATACTCCAAGAAATTTGGTGTTGACAGAGAAAAGATGATGGAAAGATTATGGGGTGACTCTTACTTCAACCCAAAGACCAAGAAGTGGACCAACAAGGAAAAGGATGCTGATGGTAAGACATTGGAAAGAGCCTTCAACATGTTCGTTTTGGATCCAATCTTCAGATTATTTGCTGCTATCATGAACTTCAAGAAGGATGAAATCCCAACCTTATTGGAAAAATTAGAAATCACTCTTAAGGGTGAAGAAAAGGAATTGGAAGGTAAGGCTTTATTAAAGGTTGTTATGAGAAAATTCTTACCAGCTGCTGATGCTTTATTAGAAATGATCGTCTTACACTTACCATCTCCAGTTACTGCCCAAGCTTACAGAGCTGAAACTTTATATGAAGGTCCATCTGATGATCCATTCTGTACTGCTATCAGAAACTGTGACCCAACTGCTGATTTAATGTTGTACGTCTCCAAGATGGTCCCAACCTCTGATAAGGGTAGATTCTACGCTTTCGGTAGAGTTTTCGCTGGTACCGTCAAGTCTGGTCAAAAGGTTAGAATCCAAGGTCCAAACTACCAAGTTGGTAAGAAGGAAGATTTATTCCTCAAGTCTATTCAAAGAACTGTTTTAATGATGGGAAGATTTGTCGAACAAATTGATGACTGTCCAGCTGGTAACATTGTTGGTTTAGTTGGTATTGATCAATTCTTATTGAAATCCGGTACCATTACCACCAATGAAGCTGCTCACAACATGAAGGTTATGAAATTCTCAGTCTCCCCAGTTGTCCAAGTCGCTGTTGAAGTTAAGAATGCTAACGATTTACCAAAATTAGTCGAAGGTTTAAAGAGATTATCCAAGTCCGATCCATGTGTCTTGTGTACCATGTCCGAATCTGGTGAGCATATTGTTGCTGGTACTGGTGAATTACATTTGGAAATTTGTTTACAAGATTTAGAAAACGATCATGCTGGTGTTCCATTAAGAATTTCCCCACCAGTTGTTTCTTACAGAGAAACTGTTGAAAAGGAATCTTCCATGACTGCTTTATCCAAGTCTCCAAACAAGCATAACAGAATTTACGTTAAAGCTCAACCAATTGATGAAGAAGTTTCTTTAGATATCGAAGCTGGTGTTATTAACCCAAGAGATGATTTCAAGGCCAGAGCTAGAATCTTAGCTGACAAGCACGGATGGGATGTCGGTGATGCTAGAAAGATTTGGTGTTTCGGTCCAGATGGTAACGGTCCAAACTTGGTTGTTGATCAAACTAAGGCTGTCCAATATTTGAACGAAATTAAGGATTCCGTTGTTGCTGCTTTCCAATGGGCTACCAAGGAAGGTCCAATTTTCGGTGAAAATGTTAGATCCCTCAGAGTTAACATTTTGGATGTTACTTTACATGCTGATGCTATCCACAGAGGTGGTGGTCAAATTATCCCAACCATGAGAAGAGTTACCTATGCCTCTATGTTATTAGCTGAACCAGCCATTCAAGAACCAATCTTTTTGGTTGAAATTCAATGTCCAGAAAACGCTATTGGTGGTATTTACTCTGTCTTGAACAAGAAGAGAGGTCAAGTTATTTCTGAAGAACAAAGACCAGGTACTCCATTGTTCACTGTTAAGGCTTACTTACCAGTCAATGAATCTTTCGGTTTCACTGGTGAATTGAGACAAGCTACTGGTGGTCAAGCTTTCCCACAATTAATCTTTGACCATTGGTCCATCTTAAGTGGTGATGTCACTGATCCAAACACCAAGCCAGGTTTAATTGTCAAGGAAAAGAGAGTCAGACAAGGTTTGAAACCAGAAGTCCCAGGTTACGAAGAATACTATGATAAATTATAAGCTTGTTTGCTAATAATTGTGTTTTTTTTTATAGCTTGAGTTCTTAATTTTTTTCAGGAACAGTTTATAATCTCCAATGTTGTTTATGTTTTTTTTTATTACATAGTTTTATAGTTTTAGTGAAGAAATTATTAAAAGAAATATAAATTTTATATCAAAAAATGTGGTTTGATAAATGTAATTGCAGTTATGCATATTGAAATGAACTGGGTGAAGTCTATAAATTAATAATTCAATGCACTATTCCGCCAGGGCGTTCAGTTTTAATTGAGTTCCTAATTATAGCTTCTTTGGGAGAAAAGAGAGTTTTAGACTAGATCATAATACAACCTTTAAGGAAATGGATAGCAATTTACTGATTCCAAGTCAAAAAAAAACGTTTTTCTTTCATACTCTGACTTCCCAAAGAGGAAAGTTATGGTGAGACCCTGCACCTTGAGATTATTTTTTTGTTTGGGCCGTTGGTTGTAAAAAATTAATTCTTTCTTTTTTATTTTTAATTTCTCCGTGCATGCCGAGTGCTTCAACAGGTCATCCCCGATCAAAAAGAAAGGGGTGGTCATCCGATGAATAGATTACTAATTAAAGTTCCACCCTCCCTTATTATTGGGAGTCGGTTCAATCAGGAGATGAATGAGTTTTTTGTTTTTTTCTGAAGAAAAGTAGAAACGCTTAATGTACCTTAAAATTTATGAAGTGCTGTTAAATTATATAATTAGAGGAAAATTTATTTCTCCCTCCCCCCTCCAGCATTTAAGAGTTTCTTCTCTCTTTTTTGGTTTTTATACTAGTATTTGGAAATCGTTATTTATTGTATATCGTAGGATGATTATAACCAGTGATATGATGGATGTTCTGGTTGAAATGATCAATCAGATAACCAACAAACATATAAATTTCGCGCTTTCATTTATCCTCCTTGTATTTTACTTGTTCAAAGCGTCTATATCAAATAGATCATATTGCAAGCCAATCATATTGATCTTTTGGAATTTGCTTATATCGAATTCCTTTGGATTTCTTATTAACAAAAAGCAATTGCTTTCATTGCCCGTTGTCCATAAATCACTTGTCAATCAGCTGGCTGATTCGAGCTTGAATTCCATATATTTGTCCATTGATGCTAAGCTTTTCATTTGTATGATTCTATCAATGATTGCAGGCTTTCACACTATTCATCAAGAATATAAAATTTGCATTCCCAAAGTTATATTATCATTTGCATTATTCTTTGTTGTTTACTTGTTTATTATTCCATCATATTCTATAGCAAATACATCGTCAGTGTTACATACCACCATACAAGGAGATATTACTTCGAACCATATTTTAGTGGCTGCTTCACTCACATTTATACTGGCACTATCTACTGTATTTTTCAAAAGTGCCTCAATAGACCAGCCTTTTAATAAATTGTTATGCCAATTCATATGGTTTTACAATTGTATCGTGATACTTGCTGCATACTGGATACTTATAATTGTTAAAGATATTTTGATAAACATGCTAAACGAAACTATTGACACGGACTATAGGGAACGTGCAATAATAACACAATTATTTTTGAATCACTATGAGCATATTACTTCCAATTGGAATGGAGACATGCAACTTTCATGCCTAAGGCATGTTGAAGATCTAGCTCAAGCATTTGACCTGGTATATGCAATTACGGAAAATCTCTGGTATACCTTCTGTTCATTCAATTTTGTGATTGTGCCCGATGTTTTGATATCATTATTAGAGAGCCAAAAGAGGAAAGAATTAAAGAAATCTGCTAAAGAGGCTGTATAATTCATTTTTTTAACATATTTCGAGTACTTAGTAATATATGTACACTGTATATTTAAGTTGGCCGGAGTTGAGTAGTTTGTTGCTTAATTTAAGTTTTTGTTTTGAAACTTGCAGCCGATTACATTGGCTGAAACAAGATTAAAATAGTGGCTAACCCACAATATAGGAACGATAAATTCAACCTTTTGTTTTAATATCATACTCATTATTTCCGACTAAAACTCCTTTGAAATACTATAAATATGATCGATTCTCTACTTAAAGTAAATAACTAGTTTTTTCCACCACAGAACAGCCATGTGATTTGATTTTGGGAAATTCTATATTTATTTGCTCTTCTGTGCGTGCTAACAAATCAACGAGGACCGCGATGAGAGAAATTTTCAGTGCCTTGCATTTTGATTCATTTAGATGATTTTGATTTAATCAGTAAACTAAGCAAAGAAAAATGCAAGGACTTCTATCATTATCTCCTGAAGTACTTCAATTGATTTTCGACTATCTTCCGCCATCTAATTTAATTGATCTTATTGACATTAAAAAAATTGGGAAATATGCATTTAATTCATACTATTCATACGTTGTTGTGGCAGATTTCACTAAATTGAAAGACTGGTATGTAAGAGAACCTCCCAATCGATTAGAATTTGAGCCAAATGTTTTCCCTAAGCAGTTCAGATCTTATAAAAACGAAGCCGAATTTATCCCTCCCCACAAGATGCCTGATCTGTTTACTTTTCTGGATAGTTATGATCCTAAAGTGTACTTCAAAAACCCCGGTGATTTGGTTGATTTTGCTAAAGAAAACCCAGGGTATCATCCAAGAACTTTGGAATTTACAGAGTTCGATTACGTCTTACTTGCATATAATGAATATCCAGAATTGTTGAAAAAAGCTGAACGAGTTCGGGTTGGATCCTATTTCCATAAGGATGATGCAGAAAAAAAGGCCAAATGTGCAGATGTTCCTTGGGAGGAATTGTGTACCATTGTAGAGGTCGCGGATATAAAGGTACCGACATCAGCTTATAACCTCATCTTTCGTCATGTAATTACATGGACATTTGAGTATTTTTTTAGAGGTTCAAACTTATCTGCAATCACATTAAGATTTGACGACACATGTACAATTGATGAACTCAAGCACCTACCAAAGTCTTTAAAATATTTATGTTTAGACGAAGTATTGGAAGTTGAAAGTGATCAAATTAAGCTCGAGTTGCCATCAGGTTTACAAATTTTAAAGATCATCTCGCAAGACATGGATGAAGTTGTCGAATTCGATGTTTCCCTTCTTGCCAATCTTCACCATTTAGATGTATCGGCTATTGGAATTGAATCTTTAAGTTCGATGTTGCTTCCAAGAAACATAGTAAGAGTGGAATTAAATTCCCCTAAACTCAAGTCTTTCGAGAGTCTTGAAAATTATTCAAAGCTTCAATCATTATTTGTTGTCGGTGAAAGCCCAGAAGCTTGCTTGAAGGCAATCTATACGCTGAAACGTCACCTTGGATTAAGAGAATTGGAAATTGGACTTTCTCCTAGTGGAAACCATGCTCTACCAGTTCATTACCTGTTACGCCATGCACCCTTGGAACTTACTACGGAGAAGATAAACGAGCACTTCCCAAATCTCGAGGTTTTCAGAATAGAAGGTGGTTTGCTCGAGCTTGAAAGAAATGCTGCTAAATTGCCCCAACTTATTCAAAAGAGCAATGCTGGTCTCACGGTGAAAATGTTAGACCACAACGCTTTGAAGAATATTTATTGGAAGGATGGATTGACCAAACTTGAGTTAACTAATATTTATTTAGGGTCAATTACTGATTGTCTCTTTCCTAAGACATTGAAAGTGCTTAATCTTTCTGAAAGTAATCTTTCTAGGTTTGAGAACAACTATTTAAAATCCTTAACTCAATTGACAGCACTTTATTTAGATAATAATTATTTGAAATTTCTGGCGAACTGGATGTCTGATTTCCCACCCAATTTAAAATTATTATCAATCAACAATAATCTTTTAGAAGAGTTCAAGGGCATTCCATGCCCTAAACTTCTCGAGGTTTCCTTATGCGACAATCCATTTAAAGGAGTTATGACTGGTTTTATGTTAAATTTTCCAGAAAGTTGTGAAACAGTTGTTCTTTCCGGAAATTCGATTTATCATTTTGCTAGAGATTTTAAATGGCCATCAAAGTTGAAAGAATTATGTATCACGGATTCAAAGCTTAATAAGCTTAACAATCATAATTTCTTTGCCAAGTTACCAAGGTTATTAAAAGTCTTGGTATTGGAAGGAGTTAGAGAGCCATTTCTTGCTGATGAAATGAAGTATTATTTACCTAAAAGTTTACAGAGATTGGATTTACATCGTGCTTATTTTGATGAGAAACATTCAGCTGTATTTTTCAACATGTCAAATTTAGTTAATTTGGAAGTATTGCAACTTACTGAAGGATTAATTCCAAAGATGGATTATTCGAAACTACCAAAATCCTTAAGGGTTCTTAATCTCACTCAAGGGTTGCGTTCAGCAAACAGTTTAGAGCATTTGACGAATCTTGACACTCTTCATCTTAGCGTATCACAAGTTGAAAAATTGCGAATTCCACCATCGGTTAGATATCTTGGATTGTATATTCATGAAAGATACGAAGAAATCTCGTTTGATAATTGTAAAGGATTGAGATACCTAGATCTAAATGAGAACTTGGTATATTGCGAAGTAGGGATCAACACTATTGAGAAATTCTTAAAAGAAAATCCTAATAGAGTGATTTACCTTGGCGAGGAATTGAGTGAATTTACAGCATCTCGAGGTTTGGTTAAAACTGGTGAGAAATTGAGAGAGTTAAGAAAGGACGGGAAATTGGTGCCATTAAAGCGCCATAGATACTATGGACAACCTTTGTTTCCCATAACAAATGACTCATCATTTGGATTTGGATTTATGGGAAATCCATTTGGATATTTCTAGTAATTAATTATTTAAATTTAGTTGATGTGAGCCTTCGGTTTTTCTTGCTTAGTAATATTATCAATGCAAATTAGTTCAACAATGAAAGCGAGCAAAGCAATTGACGTTTTGAAAATAGATAGTTGTATTAGCGAATTGTCAGAAACCTCGTTCACTCTATATGAATTAATGGTCGCTGCTGATACATCGCTTCTCAGCGTGTAACCGGTGCATCAAGTGGTAATTGTTTGACTTTATCGCACTTTGGTTTTCTACAAACACACAATTATATTGCCTTTGATAAATCCATTTCCCAATTGGGAATTTTCCGAAAAAAATTCTGGAATAATTCCGATGCTTGCCCCCTTTCGAGGGGATATTTTTTAGTTACCCGAGTTTATATAAATAGGCATCTATTCCACCTGGTTCTTCTGTATCTCAAGCTCTCACCTGCACTATAGAAAACATCAAAAAATGTCAATTGAGCTTAAATATAATAATTTGGGTAATTCAGGTTTGAAAATTGCCCCAGTTATTGTTGGGTGTATGACTTATGGTTCCAAGTCCTGGGCTGAGTGGGTAATGGAAGATGAGGAAGAAATCTTCAAGATCTTGAAGAAGTGTTATGATGTTGGTTTGCGTACCTTTGACACTGCTGATGTATACTCGAACGGGAAATCAGAGGAATTGTTAGGGAAATTTCTTAGAAAATATGATATTCCTCGTGACAGAGTGGTTATTTTGAGTAAGTGTTTCTTCCCAGTTGACGAACAGACACCCAATTTTAGCTTGGCTACCAAAGATAAGTACCCTGCCATTGATTATTATAATTCTCAAGGGCTTTCCAGAAAACATATATTCGATGCTGTCGAAAATTCAAAGCGTAGATTGGGTACCTACATTGATGTCTTGCAAATCCATAGATTGGACAAATCTACTCCCAAAAAGGAAATCATGAAGGCACTAAATGATGTCGTCGACCAAGGGTACGCCAGATATATTGGTGCTTCTTCTATGAAAGCAACCGAATTCGTTGAATTACAATATATTGCTGAAACTAACAACTGGCATAAATTTATCAGCATGCAAAATTATTATAATTTAATATATAGAGAGGAAGAAAGAGAAATGATTCCATACTGTCAAAACAATGAAATAGGAGAGGTTGGCATCATCCCATGGTCCCCAATTGCCAGAGGTGTATTAGCAAGACCGGTTGGTAAGGACTCTGAGAATAAAAGAGACACCACAGATAAGACCTTTAAGATGTTACATCTTGATGTTTTACCAGAAGCCGATAAAGAGATTATTGGAAGGGTTGATGTTTTAGCAAAGAAGCATAATGTCAGTATGGCTGCTATTGCTACTAGTTGGGTTATTGGAAAGAAATGTAATCCAATTGTTGGTCTTTCTTCTGTCTCAAGAGTTGATGATATTTTAGTCGCCACCTCCATCAAGTTAACTGAGGAAGAGGTCAAATACTTAGAGGAGGCATATGTAGCCAAGACGAGTTTATTTTGAAAAGACCAACATCTTTATAGAGTTTTTATTGTTTGTTGTATTTGCTCTGTTTGTATAAGCTGTTAAGAATGAAACCTAAGTGCTAAATGCCTCTTTATGTATTATTCACATCGAGAAGTACATTTTAAATCAATGAAAGAAGACGTCTGAAATATGATCCAAAATCAGGAATGTTTTTGCTCCGATAAGCAACACTCAACAAAGAAATAATTAGCCAATTATAGTCTTTGCAACAGGAATTGGACTATAGGGAAATGCCCCCAGCCATGTTGTACCAGCTTAGTAACGATGTATATACCTAAGCTGGCTGGAAGCAATTCAACATATGCGGGATTGAATAATCCCGATTTTCCTAATTAGGAAAACCGGAAAAATAAAAACAATCGCAATAACTCCGACGAAAATTACAATTTTGGTTAATCCCGAATTGTTGGCCCCTTTTCTTTCCAAGGGATATTTTTAGCATTAAAATTTTTACAATATAAATACGGACTGATTGGCCATCTATAGTCAGCGGCTAATTCTAATTTTACCTTTCCTCAATTATTAGCTTGCTCTACAGAAACGTTAAAAATGTCTATTGAGTTAAAATATAACAACTTAGGTAATTCCGGATTGAAAATCGCCCCAGTTATCGTTGGATGTATGTCCTATGGTTCCAAAGCTTGGGCTGAATGGGTTATTGACGATGAAGATGAAATCTTTCAGATCTTGAAGAAATGTTATGATGTAGGATTACGTACCTTTGACACTGCTGATGTTTATTCCAATGGCAAATCAGAGGAATTATTAGGGAAATTTCTTAAAAAATATGATATTCCTCGTGACAGGGTTGTTATCTTGACTAAATGTTTCTCCCCGGTCGATGAAAAGAACCCCGATTTCAGTTTATTTAACAGAGATAAATACCCTGCCATTGATTATTATAATTCTCAAGGGCTTTCGAGAAAGCATATCTTCGATGCTGTCGAAAATTCAAGGCGTAGATTGGGTACCTACATTGATGTCTTGCAAATCCATAGATTGGACAAATCTACTCCTAAAAAAGAAATCATGAAGGCATTAAATGATGTCGTTGACCAAGGATACACCAGGTATATTGGTGCTTCTTCTATGAAAGCAACAGAATTCGTTGAATTGCAAAGCATAGCTGAAGCTAACAATTGGCATAAATTTATCAGCATGCAAAATTATTATAATTTAATATATAGAGAGGAAGAAAGAGAAATGATTCCATACTGTCAAAACAATGAAATCGGAGAGGTTGGTATCATCCCATGGTCCCCAATTGCGAGAGGTGCGTTAGCAAGACCGGTTGGTACGGAATCTGAGAACAAAAGAGATTCAACTGATAAAGGATTTCAGTTATTACACCTTGATGTCTTACCAGAATCCGATAAAGAAATTGTTGGAAGAATAGAAGCTTTAGCAAAGAAACATAATGTCAGCATGGCTGCTATTGCTACTAGTTGGGTTATTGGAAAGAAATGTAATCCAATTGTTGGGCTTTCTTCTGTCGCAAGAGTCGATGACATTTTAGTTGCAACCACCATTAAGTTAACAGACGAAGAAGTTAAGTACCTAGAAGAATCTTATGTTGCCAAGAACAGCTTCTTTTAAAAACTAAACGGTTTATATCATTTGTAGGTTGTAGTTGTCATTATGCTCCGCTATAATATATGCTAAGAATAAAATGGCTTTATAAGCGAAGATCTTCATAGGATTGACTCCAGAGATAAAAGCAATTCCCAAATTTGGAATTTGGATGCGATAATGTAGTTACTGTATAAAAATGAATTCCCACTATCGAATTATGACCATTCGTATCATCAACCCTGGATAGAAAATGTTTTAAATGTTTTGAACTATTCAATCATAAGAACCCAACCCCAAAGAGCCAAATTTGTTAATTCACAGCAATAACCGTTTATTTTGAATTATAAAAGAATAAGCTTCAATTCTAACCAACGAATATAGAAGCTGGGGAGCAACCAGCGACGTTTTGAAGTGTACATCATAAGAATTAAATGCTATACCAATTGAGTTAGCCAGGTGCTTGTTCCAACTTTGCATGTACCAGCTCCGCGGATGGAATGTCGCTTATGAGATCACATGATGTTGTAAATCGGAAATCTGATTCCGAACCCCGTTTTTTCAACCCCCACATTTAAGTTCCTGACTTTGATAGTTCGGAAACTATTGACGATATCGATATGGTACTAAATATCTTAGATGCTGGTAAATCAGATAAGTAATCAGTTGTGATGTGTCTTGGAGTTTAAAGTAATGGAAGTTATTATATCAAATTTGATATTAATACATCAGTCAATGGTTGATAAACGACATACAATAATAACTAGTGTTTTAAATAATTTAGAAACTAACTTGAATTCTTTCTGATTGGTTTATTTTTCGATAAGTGCAGATTGTTTCCTTTGTTTACTTTCTTATCTATTGTGAGTAATTCCTTTATCTATTAATAAAACGTTTTTTTCTGAAGTCAAGGTTGCGAAAAAAGAATTCTCCAATTTAGTTTTTCTTGCATCATTACAAAGTGGAGATTTTTTTTGACCAGTTTCGTGCAAATTGATCAACCCAACAATATAAATAGACTTGAACTTCTCCGTGTCTTTTTATTTAAAATTACTTTATATAACGATCTCTTCTTATTCTCCTTAGAACAAATTGCTTTTTTTACAGACGAAAATGGAAAGATTAGCTCAACTTGCTTTACATTCAACTGCCGCCGGTTCAATTCCAATCCCTTTGCATCCATTGGATCCTTTGTCCCCACAAGAAATCACTTTAGTTTCCAATTTAATTAAATCCAAATATTCTTCCCATTCAATAAATTTTAATACCATTACTTTAAGAGAACCAATTAAACATGCTTACTACGATTGGAAAGAAAGAGGTGGTGCCTTACCTCCAAGATTAGCTTATTTTGTCATTGTCCTTGATGGTGAAAGTGGTACTCACGAAGGTATTGCTGATATCAAAAACCATTCAATTGTTGAAACCAAGCAAGTTTCAGGGGTTCATCCAATTTTGACTCCCCTGGATTTACGTATTACTGAAGAAGTTATTAGAAAGGATCCCGAAGTTATCAGACAATGTGTCCTCAGTGGGGTTCCTGCCGATCGTATGCATGAAATTTATTGCGATGCTTGGACAATTGGTTTTGACGAAAGATGGGGTTCTTCCAAGAGGTTACAGCAAGCTTTAATGTATTGGAGATCTCATGAAGATGATTCTCAGTATTCCCATCCTTTGGATTTTTGTCCAGTCGTTGACTTGAATGCTTGTAAAGTTATTCATATTGATATTCCTGAAGTTAGAAGAAAAGTTTCAAGACATCTTCATTCATCTTTCCATCCAAGGCATGTTGCTGAAAAGTTTGGTACTAAACAAAATCCAGGAGGGTATAGAGAAAGCAATGATTTCCCGATTAATATCACTCAACCTCAAGGTGTCTCCTTCACCATGGAAGGTAGAGTTATGAAGTGGTCAAATTTTCAATTTCATATTGGTTTTAATTATCGTGAAGGTATTGTCTTGAGTGATATCACCTATAATGATCACGGTAAAGTTCGTCCCCTTTTCCATCGTATTTCCTTATCGGAAATGATTGTTCCCTATGGTTGTCCTGACTTCCCTCATCAAAGAAAACATGCTCTTGATATCGGTGAATACGGTGCCGGTTACTGTACTAACCCATTGGCCTTGGGTTGTGATTGTAAAGGGGTTATTCATTACTTGGATGCACATTTTGTAAGTAGCAATGGTGAACCTTCAACAGTTCGTAATGCCGTTTGTATTCACGAGGAAGATGATGGTCTTTTATTTAAACATTCTGATTTTAGAGATGATTTCCAAACCACTGTCACTACAAGAGGTAAGAGATTAATTATTAGTCAAATATTTACAGCTGCAAATTACGAATACTGTATTTATTGGGTTTTAAGACAGGATGGTACCATTAAGTTGGAAATTAGATTAACTGGTATCTTGAATACCTATATCTGTGGTGATGATGAAGATATTGGTCCATGGGGTACAAAAGTTTATCCAAACGTTAATGCACATAACCATCAACATTTATTCTCGTTAAGAATCCACCCAAGAATTGATGGTGATAACAATTCAGTTGCTCAAAGTGATGCCAAAACCTCACCATATCCTACAGGCTCTTCTCAAAACAAATATGGTAATGGATTTTATTGTGAAAAGACTACTTTCAAGTCAGTTAAAGATTCGGTTACTGACTTTGATTCAAGAACAGCTAGAACCTGGGATATGTTCAATCCAAACTCCATCAACCCATATTCTGGTAAACCAGCTTCCTATAAATTATGGTCAACGTTCTGTCCTCCAGTGCTTGCTCAAGAAGGTTCAATTGTTCGAAAAAGAGCTCCATGGTGTGCACATACTACCCAAGTAGTTCCTTATTCCGACGATACCCATGGATATGGTCGTTTATACCCATCTGGTGATTTTGTTGCTCAATGGTCAGGCGATGAACCTCAAGGTATGGGTAAATGGCTTAATGAAGAAACTGATGCTCCTATTGAAAACACTGATATTGTTTTATTTCATACATTTGGTATTACTCATTTCCCAGCCCCTGAAGATTTCCCAGTTATGCCAACTGAAATCTTTGATTTACAGTTGAGACCAAGAAATTTGTTTAAGGAAAACCCAGTTTTGGATGTTAAACCAAGCTATGCTTCTTCAACCAGTGAAATAAAAGCTGGTATCACTGGTGTGGATAGTTGTAGTATAAATAAGGATAATACTTCCAGGTTGGCTTTCTCTAACAAAAAATCATGTTGTCAGTAAATGCTCCGCTAGATCAGCTTTTAGGTTTTTATTTATATCGTTTGTTATGTGTTTTCAGGAAATCTCAAAATTTTATAGTAGTGTTCTTTGAATAAGAAATTAAATATTTACTCTAAGTAGGATTTTTGAAATTCGAATGGGAAAGTCACATTTGCCAGAATTTTCGCAACCATTTGCGAGATCATATCTTGGCTCTTGCGAATAAAAAACCATCTCCTGAAAAAAAAAACTTACTGTTGCTACTCCGAATCCAAACTCATCACCATCAGCATTTAACAATAACCCACAAAATGAAATACATAATAGAGCATATGGAAGAAGGATTTTCCGATTGGGTTGTCCTCGAATACTCTCAAATCATTAGAGACATTGGTAAAGAAAACCTCATCCTCACTTCACTTCCGCAAGGATCCACCGAAGAAGATATTCCTCAACAACTTTTAGATTTGGGATTACAATGGACTACGGAAGAATGTGTTAACATTGAAGGAGGAATTGATCATTCTAGGGTATGTCTCTTAGATCCTGGAGCTGAACAAGATTTAGTACCTGAAGATGCTGATAAGTTTGATTATTTTGTGTTTGGTGGGATATTGGGCCAACATCCAAAGATTGATCGTACTGGGATTTTGAGAAGGAAATATGGATTTGCTGGTAGAAGATTGGGTGCATTGCAAATGACCACTGATACTGCAATTAGAGTTACTCAACTTATCATTCAAAAACAAGTTAAATTTGAGGAGATTAAATTTTTAGATTATCCTGAAATTAAATACAATAAATATGAATCCACTGAAATGCCATTTAGATATGTTATTGGCGACAAGGGTGAACCAATTTTACCACAAGGGATGTTAGAATTGATCAAGCACGACGCCGAACAGAGTATTGATGACTTATTACTTGAATAAAACTGACTCTCTATTTTATTCCATAATAGATATCTATATATAAAATCCCGCCATAAATTCTACTAAATAAATAAAACTAACTAAGTGTAGTAAACCATTTTTGAAGATACTGCTTCCTTCTTTGGAGATAATACTTCCTTCATGATGAAACCTGCTACATCCTGATTTTCAAAATATGTAACATGAGCGCTAACAGCAGATACTAAGGAAAAATCCAACACACCTAAAGGTAAACCATAATCAACTCTTCCATTAACATTCAAGCTAGTCAATTTCTTCAATTCGTTTCGTGTCAACTCTCGTTTGGAAGGTTTGACAACTTGGCTATCATCTTCCCCTTTAGATAAAACTACACTAGTAATAATATCTCCCAATGCATTCTCACTACTAGCCTTTTCTTCGACACTCTTGAAAGATTTATCTGCGGGCTTTGATTTATTGGAGCCCTTAAACCACTGAGTTACCTGGGAAATTTTTTCTCCAAAATTATACAATTCTTGAATTTGGGTATTAATGCCTTTGACTGCGAATGATATAGGTTCTGGTTTGAAATGTGCAAATGCCGGTGAGATAAGCGGTTCAACTCTATATGCTACAGGATCTGAAGGGTGGAAGACATTATATAATCTTTGACATTTAGGTGATGAATATTTATGTCTCTCAAGTGTTGTTGTCGAATCATTCCCCACGATATTCTTACCTTCTAATAACTTAAACATTCCAACGGGAGATCCCACCAAGAATAATGCATCGACATCAAAATTAAGTTTGTCAAGGAATCGCAATTCGCCATCAATCACTTTACTTTCCCCTGATAAAAGATCGAATGCAATTGCTGAACCAAGTGAATGAGCCATTATGTGCACTTTCCCATTGAAGTTGGGATTTCTTTCTTTGTATAGTTTATAAACTCGATTTAATTCAGCAGCTGTGGATATAAGGATTTGTTCTAAGTATCTTGGTTGGTAATACAACAAGACATCTAATATTACATCTCCAATCACGTTACGTAATGCCTTGATCCCATCTACATTGATTTGGGATAGTGTCGGAAGTGTCGCTTCTTGGGTAATATCTTCACGTGGGTTGAAATCGACTTTATGTCGCCAAAAAATTGGTAATAGCTGAATTCGGTTGTTGGATATCTGTTCATTATCTTTAACATTAGGGTATAATAATTTTGAATATTCATCATTCTCTTCATATACTTTCTTCATTGTTTTTCTTAGTACATTAACATTGTGAGTGAAATTAATCGATTCATATTGGTTTCCCAATACCTGTCCAATCCCATGTATACATAAAACCAAATGATCAATTTCTCTGTTAGATTCTTTTCTTGATGTAGATAAATCATAGTCTTCTTCTAAATACCGTTCCATATGTTTATCATCCATATCATTATCATCACTTTCTATTTCTTTTGTTTCTTCAGCTCCTTCTTCCAGCTTTCCTTTAAAAAAATTTCCAAATTCATCTTGGAAAGTCTCGGCAATACGAGGTATTGTATTTGTGGGTATTTTATCAAAAATTGTTTCTTGTAACTCATCAGTATACCCTCTTTGAATATGTTTAACACCAAGTAAAGCAACGGGATTAGGTCCGAACTTCCTAATGATATCCACTTGATAATTGGAATCATAATCACCTGGGAATATCACTGCTTGCATACTGTTGAAATAAAGCACAAACTCACCATTGCTTAATTTGTATAAATCCTTCTCATTTTCAACATCAACAAGTGATAGACTTTCTTCCATTTCAGCTTTAAATTTGTTAAATTCATCAATTATATCCTTATTCTCTTTTGTTCCTGTTTCCGATTCCTTTTCTTCAAAAGTATATGGTTTCAATTTCTTATAGCCCTTCTCCAACTCCCCAGCAATTGTCATATCAATGGGATTTGCATCCATATCGAACCATATTCCTCGACGAACTTCATAACTGGGTCCTTCCCAATAGATTGGAGTTAGTTCCATCTTATCCAAATCTACTTGAAACAATCGGTCTTCATTTACTTCGATTAGTTTGTGCAGCTTGCGTAAAAAGTTTACTTCGAGTTGATGGGAATCATCTTCTGAAAACGGAATAAAATTTTCTGGTTCTTTGGTCTTGGTATATTTATACCAAGGTGGTTTGGAATTTGGTACATCTACTGCATAATACCAACGCATATTTGGTTTTGGTGGGTATTTTAATGATTTAGAGGGTTTTGGTGGGTGTTTTAACGATTTAGAGGGTTTTGGTGGTAATTTATTTAAATTTGATTTTGAATAGGAAACAAGTTGTTTATGTATAATACTAGAAAATGAATTTCGAAATCGTACAATTGATGACATTTGACTTGAACGTGTTATTAACATTCGTTGCATCTCAAGTTGGAAATATTTATGTTGTTAAAAAGAAAAAGATTCACTTGCAGATGTTGGCATTATTTTAAGAAAATGTTATTTTTTTTAAGGTTTCAAGTTTGGCATGAGATTTTTTCTTGAAGGATATTATTGTAAGATATGGAGTGTTTCAGACTACGGAGATGTCAAATTTAGTCGGGAAGCGCAATAAGTTCAGTAGACGATGGAGTCAGGCTGAACTGGGGAATGTGTATTAACTAAGTAGGAGTTCAGGATATAACTA